>CAHIKZ030000597.1:102500-215000 GCA_903632075.3 Acanthosepion pharaonis
CCTCAACCCACCCACAAACAATCAAAGATGAAGATGACGATAAATATGACCCTACATCCCCAACAGAAGACATCAGCCCAGGTAGGTCATATATGTCCATCTGCATTCATGACAAGTTACCAAACCATATTAGTTTAAACAATTTCAGTATTTTCTACTTAATTCAATTTCAGTGCTGTGCCAAATGTTTTACTGCAAAAAATAGGTGAAAGTCAAAAAAAAAAAAAAAAAAAAACTTGAATATTGGAGAATATTATGTATAAATTCACATTCTGAATATTGTTAGGCAATTGAATGAGAAAGTGGAAAAATTCTGTGTAACACATTTCATTTTCTTCATTCAATGAAATCCTTTTAGAGGGCAATGATATTACACAGAATTTTTCCACTTTGTCATTCAATTACCTAACATTGTTGATATTGACATTTCATTCTTTACATCCTCTTTGAAACATTATGGCTGAAATGGTGATATCTTTTAAATCTTCATGTAATGGCTGCCTAATGTAAATGTTCTGATTTAGATTTTTTTAAATTATTTTCTTAATAGTTATTTAAAAAGAAAATGTAATTGTCTCCTATCGCATTGTTGTTATGGTGAAAAGAATAATCAAGATTTTTTTTTTTTTTTTTTTTTTTTTTTTTTTTAGTAAAAGTTCAACCCGATTCCAGTCCAAGAGAGAACAGCAGTGAATTACCTGAAAATCAAAACTCTGTTTCTCAAAACAATCCTGAAAATATATCAGAGTAAGTGTCATTTGCATTCTCACTTTTATTAAATGGGAATACAATCTTTTTTCTTGTATTATCCGTTATGGATGCATACAAAGACTTGTGTTTATCTAGTAAGTCTGAATTGCACATTTAGAAAAATCTTTTGATGTGAATTTATATTTTGAGAAGAGTAGAAATAGGTGTAAATCCTGTAATGATTTCTGTAATTGTGTCTTTTCAGCATGTTATTACAGATCAGACATAGTGTAAAAAGACCAAACCGTGTTGATTCCAGTTCGCCAAAGGAAAACTATGATGAAAGAGGTATTTTCCCCACTTGACATATTTTTTTTTTCTTCTTCTGTCTGTTAGCTTTGACTTCTAAATCATGGTAATCACATCTTTCTCTCTCTTTCTCTTTACTTTGACACTGGAGTCACTTAGTTGAAATGTTCTGCAAGTACAGACTCACACCCACATCATGTTGAAACACCGGTTCCCATACAATCACCATAAGTTAAGCAACATCACATCTGGCCTGTACCTAGATGAGTGACTGCTTTGGAATATCAGGTGCTGTAAGCTTGGATGTGCAGGTGGTGTAGTGGATAATGATTCAGTTATTGTTAATTGAAGAGCCAAGTTCCTATTCCTGATGGATCCATTATATTCACTTATGTGCTAATACCCTTGTGGGAAAAGGTATGAATCCACCTCTTCTCTCTCCAGCTATGAGTTAATTTATAAGACTTGTATCACAAAATCATTATCTTCCCCTGCCAAAATAATCTTACAATCTAGAAATATTTGCTGGCTTTAAATAACCTGCAAAAGGTTAAGCTGTAGAAAACATAATCAAAATCAATCAATTCTTCAAGTACAAGCAAGAATTTATTATTTGGTATGAAAATAACAATTTTGTAAGCTACACTTAATTCAAAAAAAAAAAAAAAAAAAAAAAGAAAGATTGCTTATTTGATTTTGTATAATGTAGGTACCTCCACATATTTGCTAAAAAAGAATATAGCATGATGAAAAAGGCTCTAAACTTGGTGAAAACAGTTTTATTGTCAAAACGTTTATTAAGAAGAGGAAAGACCAAAGTATTTTTTCATTGTTTTATTAATTTTTTTAATCCTTTTAGTATGTTCTAATTTTGGTTAAAATTCTTGTTTATGTTGCGTCAACAGTGAGCCAAAGATTACTATGGGAAATTGTGTCCTTTTTGTGGTAAAGAACATTGTTTTGGAATTCTGGTAAAAATCAAATAATTGTCAGATTTTAATGAAATTTTCAGGACTTCTTCATAAATGAATAAATTTTTTCTTTTTAGAAAATCTTTGTAAAAAGATTATTTTTTTTTTACATCTGTTACTCCCATTTACTTAATTATATGAAATTTTGAGAAATAAATATTTCAGCTGCTTTTTTATATTGGTTAAAAGCAGAATTCCTTGGAGTATTTAAATCATCAATTTGTTTTTGTCAAACAGAAACTCTATTTAATGAAAATTTGCTCCTAATTGTTACAGTACTTAAAAATTATATAAAAAAGGCACTTGCGTCATTTTCTTAAATTATATTTTACAGATAGTTTCCTTAGAACAACATTAAACCTGTCATCAGGCTGTCAATGTGTCAAAACAGCTACTATCAGGCTAAAATTGCATTTCTGCAATATTTTAAACTTGAAGTAAATAATATTTCTTTCAAGTCAGATTAATTATACAGTCGGCTAATATTTTATTTTTAAAGTTTCAGAAAAGTATATTTTATTTTTGGAAGATTTTTAATTAAGAGAATTACTTTGTAATGAAAGCTGACTAAAACAGGATGCTAACCAGCTATTTTAGCAATTAAAAAAAAACCTCCTCCTTCCAGTCAATTTAAATTAGTTTTTGAAATACAGCAAAATATTTTGCTGATTGGAAATATTAAATTTAATTTATTAGCTTGAAATTAAAAAAAAAAATAAAATAAAAGCTTCAAGAAAGATTTTTCATTTTCAAAAATTCATTTTAAACCTTAAGTATTTTTAAAAAAATTTTTTCCTTTATTTTTTGTGGAGGTACCTAGTATAATTGTGTGTTAATGATAAGCAATATTTTGAAAGATTACAAGTCTCATAATAATTTTTGTCTAAAATTTAATAAAGTTTCAAGAAATAAAAAAGCATCTTGAAAGTCAATGAGTGAATGCCACCTTCATTTTTTTTTCTTTTAGCCTTCACTTATGTCAAATAATAATAGACTAATTTCAAACAATATTTGAAACTCTTAATAAACACTATCAATCTTAGTGGATCCTAAACAAATTGTTGCCTAATTTTGACAGCTGCTGGCAGATTGTTTCTATGTAGCTGGCCTATTTGCATTATGAACTTGAATATTACTGTAATAAAGTGGATATACCAATTAATGAATAATGTGCCACTTGAATCTTTCATCACGCAAAAATACTTTGTCACTTACTATCAGTGTGTATGTGAGTGACCTCTGGTCAGCAATATGGTCCTTATATTTTCATTGCAATGTCTGAGAGAATGTCCAACTCCTCTCTGAAGCAATTGTTTATATAATTCTCTCATGTTTGTCCAAAGTTGTGAGTTTGTGATTCTGAAAGTAACTTCAGGTCAAAACTCTACACCTGGCTTCCTTTAATCTGGTGTAAAATTGCATGTCAAGCCTATTCCAGCATAATACTACCTTCCACTGAAGGTGACTCTGATCACTGAACAATAGAGTTTGAACTTCATAGTTGTGTTGTCATATCCTGCTTGGGCAACAGAAAACAACTTTGAATGAAGTTAACAATAAGGTTACAGCAATTGAATGGGAAGTAATATTAATAATGCAGTGGGCTAAAGGATAATTGATGAGCCATGAAAGGCTTTGCTTGCCATACACAGCAATAATGAAGGAACAATCAGGAAACTGATGTTTACTAAGAATCATCATTTTATTTACACAGTAGTCTTGAAATCATCATTGTTTCTTTTTCAATCTGTTAGTAATATTTGATTTGTAGTATTCTTCGGACACAACTAAATATAAATTATGCATGCTGGCTTCTTGTGATTTTTGGAAATAACTTTGTATTTGTTGCTTGATTTTTTACCTCTCTTGTAGTCTTGCTTTTTTTGTTTATTTGCTAAAGTTTTCTTTTTTCTCTTCTCAGTTAATCACAATTAGTTCTCCTTAGCTTTTTATTTATTTAAAAAAAACAAAAAAAACAGAATTTTAACCATAATGACATTTAAGTAATCTTGTTAATCTCTGTGTTGCATGCATACTGTGGATTATGCTAGCTTGCCATTGTATAAAGATGGTTCCTTTATTATTTTGTATTTAAGAAGTTTAACAATTCTTATTTGTCTATAACTTTTGGAAGAACTTCCTTTTTAATTTCAAGTCTATTCAGAATATTAGTTATACATTAGTTGATCTAAGCCACAGATTTTTGATATCTTGCTCATCAGTCCCCCTATGTGCCATGTCCCCTTAGAATGTGGGCGATCATGTCTCTCCCTTGTCGCTCTTAGCAATGTTTGCAGAACAACATTGCTCATCGACAAATGAGTATACACTGCCACTGGCTTGATATATAATCAGATCTTCAGTTATGACTAAAAGTCATTGGTTGGAGTCCAGGTGTCACTGATGTTTGTTACTACCTACAAGATAACTGTTTTGTAATTCTTGTTCTTCAGTTAATTTAGTATTTGTACAATCAGCTAAACTCTTTGGTAAAAATAAACAACTCTATTGGAATATGTTCAATGTTAGACTGATGTATTTCCCTAAACGCACTGTACAATGTTTTAATGGCTACCCATCAACATTTTATTTTTGTTAAACGTTTAAAGCATTCATTTCTTTGTTATAAGCATTTTGGTAATTGATGCAAGTTTAATGCTACTCTCCTTTTAATTGAAAGAAAACTATTTCTTCTTGTTTATCATCATTTTGATTAAATTAAAGTTAATTCTAAATGTTAGATTCACAGTTAAATTCCTATATTTTGAAAAAAATGTCCTGTGGGTGAACGATGCATGTATAAAAAGCAGATGATTGTTAACGGCATTGAATTATCCTCAGATTTATTCCAAGTTATTCATATTTTTAGTTAAGACCTAGCAATTCTCAAGTTATTAGCCATTTAGCACTGAATTATAGACTTGTATGTACTTTTCTGCACATAATTTATTACCACTTCACATTGCTTACCATAAAAATCTGCATAATAATCATGTTACATTGAAACGAATTATTCTGTAATCACTTAAGTGAAGTAAAATTGTAGCTCATTTAATAATAAAACTGGTTTTAATACAACCTTTGCTATGTACTTCTCGCGTGATGAAGTTATCTCCCCTGGTCTCTTCAGTGACTTGCAGTAGGATTCACATAGTAAGATAAGTGAAGGCCAACTGACATCACAAATAATATAAAGTTAATCTGCATGATATATTCTTTGAAAATATTTTTCTAGAAAAATATTTGAACATATAATTACAAAGAAAGAGAACTGGTTACTTATGTTAAATTTATATCTATTTATTATTTTGCAAGAATATTTCCACATGATATCTGTCTGGCATTGTCTTCCAATACATTGCTAAACTATTTTTAAGCAAAATAATCTCTGCCATGATTTTTATATCCACCCAGACTTGACCATCTTTTAACCTGCAGAAAATAAATAATTAAAAGTAAAAGCAAAGTCTCTCTCTCTCTCTCTCTCTCTCTCTCTCTCTCTCTCTCTCTCTCTCCATTGATTTTGCTACAGTAACAATGCTCTTTCTCATTCTCTCTCCCTAGGGTGTTCTATCTTTCCTCTCTGACACTGATATTTTTTTTTCTTTTTGTACTAAAAACAATTTGTATTAAAAAAAAATAATAAAAAATAAAGCTGACACTTCAGCCAAGCAATTCAAATTTTCTGAAAAATTTAACTGACAGAAACACAGGTTATTTAAGAAAATTTTTTTAGTAGGTTCAAATGCTGCTGATATTAAAAAAAAAAAAAGCTTCCAATAGTCATGCAAACAAGGAAACATGCATCGATACACACACACACACACACACACACGACATTCCTGTCATCTATGTATAAGGGTCCAGTAGCACATTTCAAAGTTCTAGATATCTTTAGGAAGTTTATTTTATTAAAAAAATAAAAAAAAATATGAATTTGATATCAAATTTTTTTCAACATAGTGAGTCTAAAATGGTTGGGTATGTGGATTACTGATAAGCTGTAAGGATTGAAAAAGTATTTAAAATAGATTTGTATTGAAAGTCAAATCTTTGCCATTTATGTAGTCGTGCAAAACAGGATATTTCTTTATATTATCTGATGATTTGGATTGCAACTCTTACAAATGGATTTTATCCTTTTAAACTTCTGTATTTTACAACATGAAAAGTAGCTTTTAATGTTTCTCAAATATATAAAAGTAATTGTGAATGATTACTCGAATGTGCATCTGTGATTCTTTAAAAGACAAGAGGCCACATTACTTTATGCCTGTAGAATCAAGCATGACTCGGGACTGTCAAAATGGGCAAGAAGAGAGAATTTTTCTCCTCTTTATTTTCATTCTCATTTATTGATAAAATGAAAGTGCTTGATTTCTTCATTTGTAGTTTAGCTGTTTCATTTTCCAATCATCATCAAATGAAGGTTACAGCCAGTAAATTTGATTAGTCTTCCTGCAGTCTCCTTTCCCCCTACAAAGATTTACTATTCTTGTCTCTAGGATTATAGTTTTTATAACTTCCCAGATCATATAGCCACTTCAAGGGAAAATTATGACCCCTAAGGAAGCTTCTTTTTTTTCCCCCCTCCAAAGTCTCATCTCATAAAAAAAAATATTTTACAAGCAGTGCCATATTAGTATATTATCAATATTTTTGGATTGCCACAAAAGCCTTTGCAAAATCCAACCAAATTTCAAATAAACAAAGGAGAAGGTTTCCTTTATTAGGTTGCTAATCACCTTTTTTCAAATTCTGTTGGGAATGTAGTTGTTCTTTAGGCAACTTCAGGAGGACATGGCTCCTTTATATGTGATTGAATTTAACTGAGTTTCCTAGTCACCTGTCAAATCTTATTTGTTTATGAAAAAAAAATTGTTCAATTTATGCATGGCTTTTGAATGCTGCTCACATTATCCAATACTTTACCAATGACTTGGCCATTGGCTGTCTACAAAAAGCAAATATTTTTGCTTGTGTACATCATGCATGGCGAGCACAACTCTTGGTGAAAAATGTCAAGACTGCAAGATGACATACCCAATTGCCAAGACTGCTCAAGACTAAAATGTATGCTTTTTTTTTTTTTTTTTGTGACTGACAAAACCAAGAGATCAGAATGGTATGACCTCTAAAAGTGGAATAAAGCGTTTCGATTTTATTCTTGTTTATTATCACATGTCTACATTTATTTGAAAGCTACAAAACAGGGTACCTTGAAAAGCCACATTATAATATCAATTCAAATAACATGATAACTCAGAACTAGATATTTAAGATTTTAAATTGTTCAATCAAGTTTAGATTTCACTATCTTGGCCCATTTGCTTAAATCGATTTTTTTTTTTTTTTTTTTTTTTTTTTTTTTTTTCTACTTGGGTATATTTTGGTAATGTGAGGGTCTTGAAATACTATAACTGTTTCAAACTTTCTACATAAACAAGCATACTTGTTGCCTAACTACTTGATGTTTCGCTAGCTGGTTGGTGTCTGTGTGCCTGTTTATGTGAGTACCTTGTAGTGGTTTGGTGTTTCTGTCACAGTGGCTAGAATTGGCTGATGCTAGGAGGCTAAAGATACTGATAGTGGTTCTAGTCTCTCCAGCAGACGACCCTCTTGGACTCGTGGACCAACTTGCTGTCATCATTGCTCAGTGTGGCTCGGAAATGGAGAAGAAAATATTGGCAGAAAACAGAGAAAATCCATCTTACTGGTAAGTTTGTGTTTTAATTTTTTTTTCTTCCAGTAAACTCATTTGCTTTTCAAGAGATTTTAAAAGGACAGGAATTTCCGAGATTTTAGACAAAATCCAAAGAATCTGCAATATTATCAATCCAGACCTGGCATCTTGGTTTCAATCACTTTCGCATTGCAACAATGTAGCTTCCCTGCGCCTTTTCTACAAATATTTTCATGGCGATTATTCTGATAAGCTTTCATTGATATGTTGACTTCATGAATTTAAGCATAATACTAGATTGGCAACTAGGTCTCACCATTTTACTGTTGAAATTAAGTGTAACTGTAAGTTCTATGCTAATAGTTTCTTCTCTTGTCCTTCTTACCATTGGAACTTTTTTCTGGTTTCTTTTTAGTCAACTACTATCTTCAAAAGTTGAAATACATCATCAATTGTCTCCTTGAATCCTGTTCTTTTTTATTGTCCCTTCTTATCAGTAATATAGGAAATGCTTTTATATACAGAGTGTGCCAGAAATGGAAGACAACCTACTTATATACAGGGTGTTGTGCATAAATTGTTGTTGAAATTACGCAGAAATAAAATTAACAATGACATCTCATTTTAAGATATATTTACCAAAATTACACAAAAATATCTTGAAATACTAAAGTGTAAATTTATTCAATAAAATTGCCATTCCCTTCAACTACGGCCTCTACACTACTCCAAAATTTCCTGTAACACTTCTGGACGGTCTCATTGTTTAAGTTGGCGAATGCTGTCATTATCATTGCCTTTCTTATCTGCTACACCCTAGTCTTTCAAGGAGTTTTGTTGATCTCTTGCTCAACTGTGTCCCACACATAAAAATCAAGGGGGTTGCAGTCTGGAGAGTTAGGTGGCCTGATGTAAGGGGTGATATGGTTGCAAAAATTTGTCTGACAGCCACGATTGGATTCTCCTGTTTGTGTGGCATGATGCAGAGTCCTGTTGCCAGCAGCCATCCTCTTGACCCAGGATAGCACTACTTCCTCAAGGCACTTGATGTAAGTCTTCATCTTGCATCCGAGGCCCTATGGGAAGATGAATCAAGGCATAATATCGCCATCACTAGTAATCACTCCAAGCACCTTCGTAATCACCATTAGACTCATCCAACTCTGAAATGTTTGTATTGGAGCTTCTGGTGCAAATGCCAAGCAGTACAGCATGCTGTTTTTAAATTTCTAGTAAATTGAATTGCGTCATGATGTGCTTTTTCTCACAGATGATGCCCAATTGACCCTACTGTATTGTGCAGTCAACAAAATGTGCAAAATTAAAAATATAAAATGGTGACAATTTAACCATTGCCCCTGGTATGTCATGAGTTAATTTTGAACCTTCTTATCCATAACAGCTTCAAATTGGACATGGAAAATAAAGACAGACCATGCTCATGGCACTGGCCATCAACCATAGTAGTTCTTGTTAACTAAATTCTTGAAAGTCTTAAAGTCCTTTGTATTCAACGTTGAGAACAAATTGGAGGTCTCTGACAAGAATTTGGTTAAGAGTAAGAAAGATTAACTTATCGGGCATCATCAGAATTGCCACATTCAACTAGCAGTTTCAGGGCAGCATCAAACACAACCACAGCAAGTTAAGAAGAACTGCTGCCGAGCAGCTCGGGGGGGGATAAAAAGTTCTACATGATGAGGAGTGAACACTTCATATGCAACACACACTGGTGAACAATGTGACCCAATCAAAATTGCATTCTATACAAGCTCAAGCATCCTGAGAAGCCTGGCCTGTTGTGGTTAGTCTAACAAGTTGCGCTGCATGAACATCATGGTGATGCAAACTGGTTTTGTAATAGTTTTCGTGGCCTTATCATGTCATTCCACTTTATCTGACAGGGCTTTGGGATCACCAATTTGAAGGTTCTGAATGCAGTGATCTAAACTTTAGTTCAAAGCAGTGACTAAGGTGGGTGGAGGGCTGTATATTCCAGATATTCTTATTGGCTGGCCAAACTTTTCACAATTGAGCCACTTCCAACAGGTGGCTTTCTACATTTTCTGATCTGAATGACCTATGACTGCTGAAGCATCATGGAGACCAACCAGCAGACTGCAATATCAAAGACTCAATGAAGAATCATCTCAGTCACTCTATTGATTCATATCTGATAAAAATTAGTAATTACTAATATTGGTTCTTATCAGCTGTTTAGCAGACTGGGAAGTGGTCTGTACAGTCATAGGTTAATGGCAAATTTTTTTCATGTCTAATATTCAAAAATATGTTAACAGAATAGTCATTACCAAATGGTCATCCCTGTAAAATTCGTTTGTTTCTTTTAATTATTTTGTGTCTACATTCTAAAGAAAGGGACGGGTTTTTTATTTATTAATCCGACGGATTTTAAATGTTATTTTTACTGGATACTTGTATTTGAGTAGACAATTTGTTTATTTATTAAGCAGTATATTTATTTATCTTCATCTATTGGCCTGAATATTTGAGAAATCTTATAAGTGCATATTTTTTTTCTAATAAGATTTCTCAAATATTCTGGCTGATTGACAAAAGTAAATAAATGTACTGTTAAATCAATAAATGTAGCATTTACTTTTTTTTTATCCAGTCCAGGAAATGTTGTAATTTACTGATTTTTTTCAACAAATATTTACCTTAATTGAATTTAATGGAAAAATAACTGATTTGATTTTCCTTTCTTTATTCAGGAATTGTCATCAGCCTATACTTAGGCTTTTATGTTTTGCTAGAAAACCAATTTGAATTTTACGGAATTGTTTCTTGATATGAATTTTAACAGAGCAAATAACGAGGCAAGTTTCTGTTGGATATTGTCCAAGGTTCGATCAGGTTCTTAACAACACTGCTTTTACTTCGAAGTACTCCTTTTTGAAATTATGGATACTCAAGATTGCTTAATACAAAAAAAAAATGCTATAAGTTACCAAATATCTTAGTAACTTAAGACTTTTTTTCCGATTGTTTAATTGATATCAATTTTTTCTAATGGTTAAAGGGAGGTAACTGTAATTATTTGTCAAAGAGACCATGGCACGTGAACAAAATGTCACTCCTTCACAGAATACATGCAATACAAATCTTCAGGGAGATGAAAACTGGTAAATTTGTGATATTTACATGCTATGACTAAGTTTTATGGTGGTTTTAAGACTGACAAACAGTTGGTCTTGAGCAAGTTTTTTTTTTTCTCTCTCTCTCTCTCTCTCTCTCAAGGTTCAGCATACCTTGTGCAGTTGGTTGATGTAAATATTAGACTCCTTTATATATATTACCTTTAGGCTTATTTTTGAGTGGGCAATTTTCTTTTCTTTTTTTCTTTTTAATCATTTCACCCCAGGCAGAGCAATAAAGCCACTAAGATGCAATGGCGGGGAGGGGTTTACTAGGTGTGATAGAATAAGAGAAAAAAAAAAACTACTAGAAAGAAAACAATAAAACAAAAGAACAGGAATTAAGAAGCCAAATGATAATGATTGACATTGCATTTAAATTTATGAAGATCAAAGTTTACTGGGAAGCCAGAAGAAATTTCCACATGCGAAAAGTACAAGAGAAGAAACTGTTAGATGATAGATATTTTAAAATGACTTCATAAAAGACCAAAAGTCTAAAATAACTGTAAAATATACAAGCTCAAAGTTGATACATACTCTTGTTGGTTTTGTGGTAAATTCAATGTGCCAGTTCTGTTACCTCTTCTGAGTATCTATTAATTGCTTTAATGTCTTTTAAAAACTATAAATGCAATTTGTAGCATTTTAGTTGTTATGCTATGAAAATTAGTCCTTAATCCCTTATTTTGTATTTGAAACTATTTTGATATATGCCAGGTGCAACAAATAGATTCTAGAAAATACTATAAGCATGAACATGTTGCATTTTAGTTAAAATAAATAAGAATTCTATTTTTATGAGTGTATATTATGGAGTAAAGAATGACATCTTAAAGTACTCTTTATAACCTGTGTTTGTTACAGATTTTGTAAGTACATAGATGTAGTGCTGTTATGAAGTTAGGTTGTGTACTGCAATCCTGAAAGATGTTATAATAATGAAATTAAATATTTACTTATGTCTCTACTCTAAATTTTGTGGAAATTGTATCCAGCCATCTAGAGATTTTATTGTAAAATTGATGATCTATATTTTTTCTTTATATCAAACACTGCAATCACAAAGACTACTTACCTTCAAACATTCTAGAAATGCTCTGGTCAACCAGTTTTTTTGTTTTTTTTTTTAATTATTGGAGTTAGGGAGAGAAATCTTATATATAAATTTGTGTGTGTCTGTAATTGGTTATTTTTCTTTATTTTCAGGTTCTTGTATGATCCTTCAAGTAATTTAAACCAAAAAATGTGGCAGAAAATCCAGAAGCTGCGTGATTCAGAAAAAAGCAATGAAGATAACAAGGTGGAAGCTGACAGAAACTCAAGTGAGGAAGGTAGGATTTTTTTTTTTCCATGGAGGAAAATAAAAAAAATAGTGATCAGCCTGCTTAACTACTTTTTGCATGAATTCTTAGCACATTATGGATTATATTGTCCTTTTATTTTGTTAGTGACCAATTTTACATTCTGTATCTGTTAATCAGCATGAATCAAAAATAATTTCCAAAAAAGTCTCTGGTTTCTCATCATATACCTGCAAGAGCCTTTCTGGAATTGTTTGTGTTTTTGGTCACAGAGACCATTAGTCATTTTTATAGCTACTGTCTTCTTTATCTGTTTTTGCAGATAAGGAATGTTGCTGTATAGCTAGATTTGAAATCTCATCTCTGGAATAGTATGTTGATTAAGATAAAAGTTGTTAAATTATTAAGAGGAAAAAAATGGCTGAATTGGCTCTAATATGGTATGGTAGTGAAAAATTCTTGGCCTAACCATGATTTTTTTTTCTCCCCACTCATATTCTGACTTGCCCTGAGTATGAGAATAAACTACATCCAGCAGCAAAGCCTCTGTTAGGGTCCCAGCTTTGGTCGGATAGTGAACCCTCCAAACAAAAATCAACAGCTCGTTTTTTTTTGTTTTTTATAATAAAATGAGCCACAATACATTTTTATAGCAAAATGTGCAATCAATGCAATACTAAAAAATATGAAAATACATTTTTATAGTAAAATTAACAATGCATTTTGTCATATACAAACTATATATCTAAAAAAAAAAAAAAAAGTAAAAAAAAAGTATACCATTACAAAATATCCATAGTTCAAAGCATATAATAGTGTTCAAAATATATAGATTTCAGCATTAAATAACCTATAAATGTTGATAGGCTTCTAAATAAAATCAACCAATCCAATTCTGACACTTGGTCAGATTTTATAAAATGGTACAAGCCAAGAACTTTTAGTATCCCCCCCCTCCCATATATCAAGTTATAAAATTTGCTTATAAAATCTGTTAAGTGAAATAAACTGAAAAACCTAACTACACATTCATACTATTTGCTAGCATTTTGTAATAAAATATAGAAAAAGAGAAATAAATTGAATGAAAGATTATGTGCTTTGAAATAAGCTGTGTATAAAATATTACTTGTCTTCCATTGTTCTGACGACAAAATTTCACATTTTCACCACAGGGAAGTATTTTTTTTCTTTTTGAAATAAAAGAACACTGTATTTACTTTTGTTGTTTGGGCTTAAATAATAAAAATCTAAATAAAGTTTCTGAAGTCAGACTCTATTTAGATTTAAATAATAAATACTAAACTTTTTTTATACTAGTATTATTTTGAATGTAGAATCAGAACTAGGTTTTTTTTTTTTTTTTTGGTTTATTAACAATATTAAGGAATATGCCTTTGCACTACTGTTGCTAAAGCACTACTAATGTCATGTCGAACATTCACAGCAAATGACCATCCAGCCTTTTGATGACCGACAATCTGACCCTTGTCCAGTTGGACAAAAGCTGTATGTCTTTCTCTATTACACTGGATGCTTTCACCACATTCAACCTTATTGCAGCATGCATCGAAATCTTAAGATGCAGATTGGTATGAGTGTTACCAAAGTCACTAAATGGTCACAGACCTCTCCCCACCTATCAGCAATATCCTTTAGGGTGATGAATTTTATTCCCCTTCAGTGTATTTCTCTATAAGGTTATTAACTTTTTTTATGACTGAATTCATTGTTTCCAGGGCAAAATGAAAACAAATCTGGACGGAAAAAAAGGCGCAGTCGTTGGGGACCCCAGGAGGAATACACTCCCCTTCCATGTGACCTTGTTGAACCCACTACTGTTCCTTCTGAAAATTTGATGTACTCTTCTTCAACTGTTGGCGGGGTGTCTCCAGCTGCACCTCAAACACAGCCAGGACCAATGGCATCAACTACTACAACCCGACCTCCAGGTTAGCCTTTTTGACTTTGTAATAGGGTTTCATTACTTTTCTTTTACCCACTCCAAGATATATTAATGAAAATCTACCTTTGGAGAACCATGACAGCTTATGTTCTAAAGGAAGACATTTAAAAAAGAATAAGTATTTTTGGTGTTTCTTGTTAAGGATTAACAATTTAATTTTTTTTTTCTTTTCTTTTAATAAAAAAGAGAGGAGAAATGGAATCTCACATTGCTTCTGTATTTCTAAACAAAAATTAGTAAAAAGTTTTTTTGTTTTTTTTTTTTTTTTTTTTGCAGAAAATGTATTTGTATAAATAGATAAGGTCATTTATTGATTGAATAATTGTACTATGAATTTTGTAAATGATTAAATGAATTGTTATTGGAGAATAATTTTTTTTTAATTTACGATGTATGCATTAAGCAGAACAAACAAACTTGTTTATTTGTGCTTAGCTATTTATTTAAAGCCTGTTTTTCTTTCTGAGTAGCAAGTTTAATATTTGGTCATTTTAAGAGGAGGAAGAGTCAGTCAAGAACAGATTTTTAATACTATCCACAGCTTGGTAATTTTTAAAAAAAATCTCCAATTTCAACTAAAATACTGAGAAAAATTTATTGAAAAACATCTGTTTACTATAAACATTCAAAAGAATTCAATAAACCAGTGAAATTTTATATATTTCTCTGTATTTTATATTTGCACACAGAAAGTTTAAAATGGAGTTCTCTCTTTCAGCAAAAGATTAGTCTTCTTTTTGACAAGCAGAGATACTGAAACTATTCTGCCACAGACTCTGTGATAGAATCTCTTCTGACAATAATAAACATCATTGCTTTTGGTACAGAAACAGTAATTGTTTTTCTCTCTCTCTCTCTCTCTCGTTTCAGTAATTCATCAGTTTGAAGTTTGTAATTCTGAAATTAAACATTACCCTAGCTCTCTTGTTTGGGTTACTCTTATGTTGTCATCTTTTGACAAACACTTGCTATTCTCTTCACTTGGCAGAGTGAATTGCGTCATGGTGCTTTTTTTCTCACAGATGGCAGAGTTAAAGATTAAAAAAAAAAAGAAGTTACTCAGTGTGCAAATTAGATTTTGTAAGAATTCTGTTAGCAAACAAAAAAATAATTATCTTAAAAGCAATGGCCAGTTTTTTAAACCCTTTTGAAAAGAAACCTCAATATATTTATAAAAAGAAACCAAAGTTTTGTTCCCTCAATTGAATCATATGGAGGATAAGAATATGTTGTTATCTTTCTCGGTGAATTTTAAAGCCTGACTAAAAAAAAATCATTTTACTTTAAACATTCTCTTACCTTTCTCACTTGTTCTCTTTATATTTTCTTTTTAATTTTAACTTTTTGTTTGTGTTTCTTAGTTTTTCTTTTTTTGCTTGTAGTTGTTACCATTCAGGATTTTGCTCGTAAAATGGTCGGCAGCGATTCCCTGTCTGATGACCAGCTGAAACAAATTAAAGAACAACGAGAAGTAAGTTGACCATAAATTCCCTGCATTCTCTTTGTGTATGTGTGTTGTGCAAGTCAGAATGTTAAATGCCTCCAAATTTTGTGACATTAACCATTCCTTGAATTGTGTGGAGAATTTTTCATTTACAAGACTTGAGCTTTCTAATGAAAATTATTAAAAAATATTCCATTAATTTTAGGTAAAAAGCCGAAGCTGTTACTAATGAAATTTCAAACAAGACTTTATTGAAAACTGTTGTGTCTAAGTTCTTCATTTTCGTTTATGTTGTAGAGTAGTTTTCACAGTGGAGGCTTGTATTTCACTAAGTCGGTCCTAAAAGGGTCCGACCTACAAAACGTTATTAACTTGTTATAATAGTTAATGACGCAGCAATCTAGTTGTGGTCGTTGATACTTTAATGTCCGACATCGACTGACTCGACCAACTCCACTGAGCCCCCTGGCGACTGCTACTACTTATTATATGTGAGAGAGTCTATTAACAATAGAATAGGTATGTTCCGGTATAACAGTTTATTCCTTGTTGACTTTTTTCCAAATTGCTATCTGATTTTTCTGAGACTTCCAATTTTTAGAAACTTTGATAAAAGTTGTGGCAAATTCACGCACACTAATATAAGCAGTAACTTTGTTTTTATAAACTGAATACTGTATTTCTTCATCTAAAATAACACTTTTGAAAAGGTTCAACAATCATGTATAAAGTGAAATGTCGTTAGCATACGGCTTTTTAAAATCAGTGATGAAAAGGTTCACTTTTCACTGGATATTCAAAAAAAAAAAAAGTAGCTTTATTCTTTGAATCTCTCTCTCCTGTGCAAGTACATCTACTTGCTCCCAACCATCTGTCAAAGCTCTTTACTATTGACTTATTAAAAGTTAATTGAAGCAGATTTGAGTTCAAAATAAAAAAAAAATTGATTGCTTAGACTGTATTGCATTTCTTGTAAATGAAAACTCTAACTGCACTTTTCTGTCTCTAAGTAACTGTTATGAAAACAAGAAACTGAGCTTGCTTCATTGGACAAAAAGGCTCTTTTGTTTAATATCTCATTGCTTTGGCTATTTAAGGGGGAATCAGTTTGAATAACTTGAAAGAAGAATAAAGAGTATAACAGTGTTTCTGTTAGTCTCTCTTTTTAATCATTATAAAATTATCAAAATATAAATCTACACCTTGAATTTTTCAAATATTTCCATTCCTGAAAGAATTAATCCTTGCCTAAGTCATGACTATAAAAATGTTAACTTAAAAGAAAATGGTTAAATTCATCATTTCCTGTCATTTAAAATACATAAATTAATTCCAAACTAAAATGATATAAATATTAATTACATACAAAAAGAAAAAAAAAATTGAAAATCATTAGCTCGTTTATTAGACATTAAATCACATCACTTTTCAGTTAAGCTGATGGATATTTATAAGTGTTTCTTAAATGTAAAAATTTTGAAAAACTAACAACATTTTTACTTTTCTTTATAATTACTTGCTGCAAAATAAAATAATATTATTTGCTTTGATAAGGTCCATCAGAGGACGAAACACATTGGCTAAGTTTTCCTTTTATATATATATATATATATATATATATCATGAATTGATTTTTTATCCAGCATTATTTCTTTATTTTGACAATTATTTTTAGTAGATTTAATAGCAACCCAAATCCATTTACCCAATAAAAATAACATTTATATATACATGTATATACAATGTGCAATCAAAGAGTATCCGACTTTATTTTTCCCTACTAAAACTAATTCCATGTGTGCAAAATCCTTTGGGTGTGTGGTGACTCCACCCTAACCCTGCACATGCGTGAAAATATTCACACTTTCTGGTTACACCTACAGCTCATCAGATTTTTTCTTATTTCACATGATGACTGAACACATTGGGCAGAGCTATTACATCAAATTTTGCTAAAAGCCTTTAGCTGCTCAAACCATCTAGAAGATTCAATTGGCCTTTGGCAAAACTTGGATTAAGGAGTGTTGCAACTGCTTTAAACATGGCTGTACCTCAGTTGAGAGCGAGACTCACTCAGGCAGGCCATCCATAAGGCAAAACGAGGAACCAATTTCAGAAGTTTTGTTGCATAGTCATGGGAGACCGTTGTGTAACAATCCAAAAAACTGCGCAGCAAGTAGGAATAAGCACAGGATTAATAGATTCCATTTTAACATAGGATTTGAGCATACAGTGTGTTGGAGAAATTCACTCATTCATTGCATCCACATAATCCAAATCAGGAACAACACACCCCACTTGTTTGACAGGCTTCCTGCTCTCCTGACTCAGCACCATGTGACTTCTGGCTCTTCCCCAATCTGAAAACCACACTGAAAGGGAAGTGATTTGAGTTGTGAGAGGAAATTATGAAAAGTGACAGTGGAGTTCCATAGCATTTCAGAGAAGTCGTTCCAGTGGTGTTACTAGCTGTGGCAGAACAGTTTGGGAGAAGCATGTAAACTACCAAGGCGGGTATTTTTTGAAAAGGATTAAATAACATTTGTAAAATGTACAAAGTTGTTTTATGCCCAAATACACCTTGTACATGTATGTGTGTGTGTGTATTCCAGTATTACTGTCTTTCCACGGCTTAAAGTTTCATGTAGACACCTAGATAGTTATATGGCTTTCTCACAATCTTCAGGCAGTACAAACAGTGGCATAGCTAGAGTGTTGAGTTTGTCTCCAGACCTCCAACACCCACAAAAAAAAAAATACATATTGCACAGTGACTCATTCTTAAAGTTATCTGTATATATATATATATATATATATATATATATATATATATATATATAACTAGTTTATGTACCATTATAATATTACTTTCTCATACTCAAATATACTAGTATGCTTTAAATACACATATTTAAACTTTATTGGTAACAATTAAAAAAGAAAACAACATATAAGGGAAAAATTATGAAGATTTCAACTTTCTACAAAGTAACTCTTGTTGCTTTTTTGTAAGCAAATTCTTCAATGACATCGTCAAAATCTATTTCATCTGTCAATTGCTGCTCTAGTATGGCAAGATTTCTTAACTGCAAACTGCTTGTAGTAATTTTTGATCAGTTTTAAAAAAACTTCTCTCACTGGTTGCAATAGTAACAACAATTTTGAGGAAAATCCACAGCGTTATTACTATATTTGGAACCAAGTTCCAAAGGTTATACTTTTGTGAATAAACTGCAAAAGTTCAAAGGTGCCTTTCTTTAATTCTGTCTTTAATTGCAGCAACAACAATAAAATGCCAAAGTCTTTTTCTCTCGACAAGGAACTCCTCTTTATCAATGTCAATGTGATCTATAAAGTTGACATTCATATTTATCATCCATAATATTCAACTGGGTAAGGAAGGCATATTTCTCAGAAAGTTAATGAAGCTGTTGAAATCTCCAAGTTATTTCTTGGATCACTTTGTTCCACGTTCATATAAGGATAAAATGTCTTCAACACAAAAAAAAATTGTGGCTTGGGTTGTTCAAAGTAACAAGAGAGACAGTTGAAGTAAATTAGTTTTCTGCTTGGTGAGAGGACCATTTAAATCTTGCTAAGTGATTAATAGCCGATAATAGATAGGCCAATATATATGTCATAGTTTAAGTTAATCGAAAAGGTCCTTCAACTGTGAGTACGTCTTGAAATTGAAACAATTTTTATTTTCATACAGGCTTATAGCCTACAGCAAAAAGGAAAGTGCCACCCAGGGTAGACCGTCCCCTTTCTAGTTATGCCACTGAGTAGAAATGACAAGATATCCAATTCCTTATTGTAAGAATTTGAACATTGTTTTTTTTGTTTGTTTTTTTATTAGATTGTCTCTATATTTTTTATACAGGCATCCCTTGATGCATTTTTGGTTAGTGCGCTAAAATTTTTATATACCAAAATTCTATGAGTGCATACATAATACTTGATTAGTGCGGCAAAACATTCTTCAGTTTAATCATAGTAATTGAAAATTGATTATTTTTTATAGTTACTACTGTACAAATTAGCCACATTAATCGAGGGATTCCTGTATTTTACATTTAGCATTGTTTTTGTAGCATTTTTTTTTTTTTATTTTATATTTTTCCTTTATATAAAATATTTTGTATGTATTTTTACTTTAGCCAAATTTCTCAAATGGTTATTCAGTTTAAAGAGGTCCTTGTATAATAATTGTTTGCAGCTGAATATGATGTACGAGTTGATTTTAGCACAAAAGAAAGCTAAAGAAGCAGCTTTGATCTCTGAGGCGTTGGGCATCAGTACCAACCCAAAATATGAATATGATTCTGATGAAGATACTGAAGGGGGAACTTGGGAACACAAGAAGAGAATGATGGAAATGAATGCCACCAGAGGTAAGTTGACCAAAAAATCAAGCTGTTTGTGTTGAAATGTCACACATGCAAATTATTTGTAGTGTACGTAATGCTTCCCAGACTTTCCAAAATAAGTCTATTGCTGGTACTTGCCTTACTACCCACGGATCTGTTACTGATTTTGTTGAAATAGAAAAGCTTTTCCATTCATAGTGCACTTATGTGAATTTTTAAAAATACTATTTGAGTATCAGAAAATTCTACCAGACTGCATATCAGATTCCAATCCCATGTAAGAGCCGATGGACTATTTGACAACAGTCCTAATGGATAAATTCATGAATTTTCTACCATATTGCTGGTGATTGTTTTCCCTGGACACCTCTCATCTTGACCAACCTTAAACTGCATATGCCCTTGAAAACCCTTTGTTCAATCGTAAAGGATGGTCAAAAAGTCCTTAGCACATTTCATGGTCCTAGTATGTGATGCAGACACATAACTTGAATTTGTTAGCCATTGTAAAGATTCCAAAACTATGCATAAAGTTTATTTTATTCAGGGCTTTGCCTGCTCATCTTGGTGGGTGATAATGAAGAGAACTTCCGCTATGTCAGTTCTTCACCCTACCAACTGTTTGCTCCTTTACTCATCCCAATGTGGTGGCTGGCAATTTAAAATGGAGGCTTCAGAACTGCATGGTAGACAGAAGCTTTCCCAAGCATGACTGTTAGAGCAGCACTCAGATATACCCTATTTCCGGTTTTGTTGCCACTTGATCTCTGAAAATCCTTTCACTTCTCATTCCCCTTCAGTTAAAGTGGATGCCATATAGAAGACTCAAATTTTATGAAAAAAGAAAAGTGTAGACAATTGCAGTTTGAAGAAACAGATTGTATTGTAATCTCGACAGCTGCTGCTTGAAATAAGTTTTTAATATTTTGTGAATTTTTGAGATTCTTGTTTTAGGTGCTTTTGTTTCTTACTATTGGTATTTTTCATCCTCATCTACAGAATGGGCTGAGCGTCTGACTGAGATGAACAAAGGCAAACACTTTATTGGGGATTTCTTACCTCCAGATGAATTGGAGAAATTCATGGAAACATACAATGTAAGCATTTCTAACTCGATTTCCCTGTTTCTCTCAATTCATTTCATGGCCGTTATTTCTCGCAAGATCAGCCCTTATTTTAATTCTAACAACACAAATCTGTTAGTCTTTTTTAAAGTTAATATTTTTAAATATTTTGTTTAATTGGTCACAATAGTCTGTTTATAAAACAGAAATTCAAAATTATTTTCCTTATAATTTTAGGATTTTAAATGATGGCACTTCAGAATATTGAAATGTAGGTAAAAATTGGTTACTTTTATAAAAGTAGAACAAATAAATTTAGACGTTGGTTTTTTGTTTTCGTTTTAATTTTCCTTCTCACACTTCAGGCTTTGAAAGAAGGTAGAGAGCCTGACCTTTCCGATTACAAAGAATTTAAGCTAACCTGTGAAAATATTGGTTATCAAATGCTGCAACGTCTTGGTTGGCAAGAAGGTGAAGGTCTTGGCTCTGAAAATCAGGGAATTAAAAATCCAGTAAACAAGTAAGTGTAAAGGGCAGTATAATTTTGATCTATGTATCTTAAATGAGAAAATTAAAAGGCAGTGGCAAAAAAAAAAACAAAAAAAACACACATACACACTTTTGAAAAATATTTTTTATCAGATAGAACATATCCATCAAAAATTGTCAGTTCCTCCCCAAATATTGAAGTCTCAAATTTGTAACTTATTCTATTAATGTTCTAAAAATACCAAACATTAAAATTCTATCAAAATCGTGTGTGTGTATATCTATCTGTGTGCATGCAACGTGTTTATCAACATTAACAATTTTCAAACAATTTTTCACTTCAGTCACTTTCAACTGCTGATGTCATGTAGCTTCACACTTTTTTTTATAAATATTGTCATGGTAATTATTATGATCTTTCCTCCTTGGAAATTACCTAATCCCGCATTAATTTTGTCCACTTAACTAATTGTTCTGTCACAGTTAAGGATTCTGGTGGACTTTTATCACTAACATTATTTTGTTTAGTTTCTTGTATATAAATTGTATTCATTGTAAATATTCATTGGGGTTTCATTTTTATTGCCCACCCACCACAGACAAATTGTACAGGACTAGTTAGGACAACACAGAGACTTGAGGTATTATGGCGACTGTAGTAAGAATGTGTTGCTTTGGCGTAAAGAATATTGTTATGCTTGGGTCAGTAATTGTGGCTAGCTAACTTTAAGATATGGTAATTGAAGACTAAAGCCTTCCCATCTCACTTTTTGACCTTATGTCACATTTTTGTATTAAAACAAATTAAATATTGCTTTCCTCCTTGGTACCTCGACTATATCAATTCAAGTGTACCATTAGATTGGCAATTTGGTCTCCTCATTTTACTATTAAAATAGCTAAATGTAACATTAAGTTCTATTCAAATAGTTTTTCAACTTCCTTCTGGTTTCTTGCTTCCCTGTTGTCTATGATCTCCAAAAATTTAAATGCAACATTAATCACTGTATTCCTGAATTCTGTTATTTTATTATCCTTTTTTTTTTTTTTTTTTCCATTCTCAGTAACCATTTGCATCTTAAGTGCCATTACCTCCTTGCTTGATGTGAATTGATTTAAAAAAAAAAAAAAATTTTTTTTTTTTAAATATTTTTCATCTACACTCAATTAATTTATGGCAGACTACAACAATGCTGCAGGAAATAAGATCATAATGTTGCTGGATCAAAAATTATTTAATTCTATTAGTTTTAACTTTTTTTTTTTTTTCTTTTTAATTAACAACTCTGCAGCTTGTGTAGGGGAGGGGTAGTTCTAGAAACCAAGATTACATTTTCTTAAATGTAAACGCTGATATTTCTTATTTCTCCTAACTTACAACAAGGAAGATATAAAATTATTTCTATACAATGAAAAAAAAAAAAAAAAAAAAAAAAATTCTGATGGAGACATTAAACAATTTTAATTCAAATGAGATATTAAAAATATTATTTTGAGAATTGTTATACAAATTTACTCACACTCTTTGGGTCCTGTCACTTTATCCACTGTGCCATGTATCCTTGAGGACATCTGTGTATGAATTTTTGCGTATTATAAACCTAATGTCTTCAGCAAACTTTACCAGAGCTCATATTGCAATTTTTGTTGTTATCACTTTTTTCTGGTTTCCATATTGTATTCATTTCTATGCTTGGTTGGTTCAGATTTTTGTGGCCTGGTATATGTTGTAATAAATATAGTAACAAAGAAGAGGACAATAGTCCAAATAATGTAAATAATACCTCATCTCAGAAATATAGACAAATAATTAAGTCTAGGAAATGTTTTTATTCTATGTAATTAAAAAGTTGTGGCCAGAATTGTAGTCATTTCTGTAAATAATTATAAACTTCAATGCCCCCCCCCTTCCAACCCAATTCTAGATTATTTTTTTTTTTTTTTTTTTACAAGTTGTTAGATAAGTGTCTTTGAATGCAGAGAAAAACTTTCCCTCTTATAGCATTTCTTTGTGTCTGTAGAGGAATCCAATCAATTGATGGTGGTGGCTTTGGAGTTGAAAGACCTGCAAATTTGACTAAAGATGATGATGAATCAGAAAACGGATGAAGCCAGATTCAGAAAACTGGATGATGATTTTAGCCCCCCCTTCAAGAAATAATTATTTTGTGTAAATTTCCAGAGATTTTAAAAGGAAAAAAAAAATAATTGTTAATCAAATATTGCTTACATGAAAATAAATCCTGTGATTTTTGTTGTGAGTCACATGTAAATTTAAAACTGACTTGTCTCCACATTGAAACTGGATGACATTAAAGCAAATAGAATGCAGCTAAGGATTTCTAAAAATGAGTTTTTCAAATACAGCTTCCATTACTTCAAGTAAAATATTAATTATTAGCATGAAAAAAAACGATGTAATAAAAATTTTAAGAAGAAACACCAAAGTATTTTTTTGAGGTCCGAAATTTTTTTTAAAAAAAGTCATCAAAATTACTTAAAAAAGTAGCTAAAAAAAAACAATTGTTTATAATTATTTATTCTACGTTTTTCAAAATTTATTTGACTAAAATTACAAATTTAAAAGATTAGTTAAAATATTTTGAAAAAATACTTTTTTCAATAAAAAAATTTTCCACTGAATCATTTCGAGTGACAAGTGATTTTTTTCGACAGACGGGAGTTGAAATGGTCATACGTGAAACGTTTTTTTGTTTTTGTGTGAATCGCTTATGTACTACCATGTTTATTAAAAAAAAAATTAGCATTCCAATTTCCTTTATTTTGTTAATTTTAAAACATGACTTGTCTATCTATTGTTCGAGGATGCATTTCTATTAGATGGTTCACCAGTGAAGTAGTTGTAAAATAGAAATTAGAAATAGAATGTTTGGAAAATATGCTGAAAAATTTAGAAATTCAAAAACATTCTGAAAAAAGTTCTGCTGTCAGTATCAAATTCAAATAGAATGCGAAAGCTAAAAAGGAAAACATAATTCATGGAACAATGAGTTTTTCAAAACTAAAATTAATATTTATTTTCCATTACAAATATGATGACAATTCCTAAAAAAACTCCTTTCCTTCTCCAGTAAAGACAGTAACTCTGTGTTTTCTGTTTTTGAAATTGTTTTCCTGTATATGTTTTGTTCTGTTTTAGTAAATTAAATATTTGTTTTATAGCAGAAGTAAATTTTTTGTTATTTGATAGTCTGCATTTTTTAATGACAACCCATTTAAGCGCTTTTATCAAAACATAATTACATTTTTTTTCATTGTCAGATGGGTCCTGAAATATAAGGGAATGCATTAAGGTAGGTACAAAAGGTTGATTGCTGTTTTTTTTTATCCCAAAATTAATGAAAAGTGTTAAAATTTCGATTTAAAATTAAAGAAATGCTTAAAAATTCAATTTTCATTGAAAAATTTTTTTTTCCAGAACAATTGTCCATATTCATAAGAACAAATAAAAACAAATAAAACGTTTGAGATTAAATAGACTGTTAAGTTTTGATAAAATTCAGAGCTGATTTTCAGGTACTGAGTTTCTTAAAAAAAAAAAAAATATGATTTACATTCTTCAAAGCCTTGTGCTTTTAAATATTGTAATCACTAAAACCCGATGGTATGGAAAGTTTTTCATAAAATTAGATATGGGGTGTTAATAAAAATAAAAAAAATATTTCTGCCATGACTTTAATAAAAAAAACATATTCATAATAATTTCCGTGAATATTTTCTGAAAGTTTCATCCAAAATTTTCTGGCCTAAAATTATCATCTTTGTTGCATTCAGGTTTTTTTAAAATCAAAATTTAGAATATTCTAAAAATGAGAAAAATAATTAAAAAAAGGTCTATTCTGTTTAACGATAAAATTTTGTTTTGAAAGTCTTTTCATCAGACTATGCTCTATTTTTTCGCAATTCAATGAATACTTGTTGTAAATTTTGGTTATTTGATAGTCTGCAGTTTTGCGACTTCATTGCAAAGAAAAAAGTGATATTAGGATTTGGTCTATGATGTGAGGATTCTAGACTTATGGCAGTTGGAATAAGTTTAAAAAAAAAAAAAAATTTTAATGCAGCAAATACCATGAAAGTCTTCAGCTCATCACTTTCCGTGTAGTCATCCTTCTGGCCATTATCATCTGCATTTTTGACAGTTTTTAAATGGCATTCATTTAAGTTTGAATAGTAATTTAAAAAAAAAAAAAGTTTGGGTGGGTAAATGGCAGTTGGAATAAGTTTTTATTTTTTCCTCTTTTGACAGTTTTTAAATGGCATTCATTTAAGTTTGAATAGTAATTTAAAAAAAAAAAAAAGTTTGGGTGGGTAAATGTGGATTTTTATTTTTCCTCTCCCTTTATAAGGTCAGCTTGAAACTTAATTACTCCACCTTAGGTATATTTGTTATCCAGATCACATGCACAACATTGAAGCACACCAAGGCAGCAGTAATATTACTTCATAATTCAAGTGTTTTATACTCAACAGAAAGATGATTTCAGAATGCCTGTAATTTTTTTTTTTTTGACACACTAAATGTTAAAATGATTTGTAATTGAAATATGAAATAAAATTAAATGAAAGCTACCATGTGTTAACTCTTATGTGTTAACTCTTTAAAATTTCAATTTAGATTGCTTTAACATTCCAAGGAAGGCATTTTTTTCAAAGAAAAAAATAGTTTCATTTTTATGCTTGGTAAGAAAAAAAGAAATTAAATTCTTTGCCACACATTCAAACCAGTTATTGAAAAAAACCAGTTATTGAAAATCTGCTCTGAATTGTCAAATAGAAGTAAATTTACTTGTACATGTTATAATTAAAAAACTTTAAAACTTCAGGCTGTGTTCAGATCAATGATTGATCAGAAAATAAGAGCAATAACAGTTTGATAAAATATAATCCAATGATTAATCTTTAATCTGTCAAAAAATTAAGAGAATCATATTGCAACAAGTGCAGACTATTTAAAAAAAAAAAAAAACCTAGTCAATTCTATTTGCAAATCGGCACATAAGTTAACTCCTATCAAATGACATTAAAAAGGCAAGAATTTTTGAATTTTCAGAGTTTATTTATTTTTTTTTTTTTGTACAGAAGTGAAAGAGTCTGCCAATGATTTATGGCCAAGTGCAAATGAGTTGAAATGTTTTTGGCCCCTGGTGCAGTTAAAAAAAAAAAAAAAAAATGGCAAGAAGAGATGATTGAAATGTAAACACGTTTGCAGTCAATATTTTCAACACAAATATTGTTTAGACATCTTGATTGAATGCTTTTAAATCAAGTCCAAAGTATTGAATCTTTGAATGAAAGACACAGGTTTGTGATTAAGGAAATAAATTAGGTCCATTCAACAGCAGTAATGAAATTTAAGCCTGTTTGAACAAGGCACTTTTTTTTTCCATATAAAATAAAATCTGTTAAAAAAATAATGTGTACTTTAAAAAGGAAAGGTGGTGGTCTTGCTGACACGGCAGTGATTTCTTCCAATTTCAGCCTGACACAAAGTGAGCCAACATCAAGTCTTATTTTCACATCAGGACACTTGTGTTCCAAACTGTCATCCAACTTGTTCTATTGAAATAAGAAAAATTGCAATTTTTAATAAATTTTCTCATTCAATTCCTGACATTACATTAAGAAAAAGATTTTTTTTTATTAAAATATTACTACAGAAATTTAACTGGCCTAAGATTTAATTATTGAATTTGATTAAAAGAGAAAAAAGTTTTGCTATAAAAAATCTGACAGAAACTGAGATGCTTACTGATTAAATCTGTAACAGCTGGTAAAAGGGACTTGAATGAGTCAGGCCATGTATGAAGCTACTTCCTGAATAAAAAGAAATTTTTATTAGGACATTACATCAAATTTGGTTTTGAATAAAAGCTATACAATCAATTGAGCAATCAATTAGTAATTTGAAGTTAATGAAGCATTTAACTTCAATGAATTTTGCATTTAAGCTTTCATATAAAACTAAAAACTACCTTAATTTTAGTGCTGTATTTGTTTCTAAATATTTTTTGAGGAGAAAGAAAAAAGTCAACTTTATTGTGGTATACAAACATTCTCAAGATTTAAACCCATTTGGAATATTTATTCAGCAAAATACTGAAATAGAAGACTTTCTAACTAATATTAGATAACCGTTTATAGACTTTAATTCTAAACATTTGACTCACCAGCTAACTGGAGCTATCAGCTGTAGCAGACTAGATATGGGACAGGCCAATCAACATGCTTGGAGGAAACAAAGAAGGCCTAGTCTCTGCTGCTGGAGGGAAGCAAGTCTTTGGAGGTTACATAACACTAGAGAGAAAAAACATTGCATTTAAAGAGAGCAACCAATTTCAAATGGGCAGAAAATTAAGTTTTAAATGTTCTAATATTCCAACACTTAATATCTGACTTGGGGTTCCTACAATTCATATTTTGATATGGAATTAAAAAAAAAAGTATGTAAGAAATACTTTGGAAATTCGACAACCAGGTAAATTGCTTTCATCTATAGAGATAAAATTTTAAAAAAAGCAGAGCAAACTATCCTGTATGATATAAAGATGTCTTTGCAATAAAACTCAATTCCAAAATGAGAGATCTAATAATTTAGAAAGAAAGCAATTTAAGTGGTGAAAATTTTAAGGAGACCAAAAAAAATAAAATAAAACAAAGACACAAACTAAGTCAAACAAAAGTTTAAAATGACATGATGCTGACAAAAATTGCATCAGTGAGGGGGGAAAGAAAAAAAACTTACAGAGACATCAGCAAGCCGAGATTTGATTTCACAATGCTTGATAAAAAAATAAATGCAAAGTTGAGAATACAAAAACCATGTTCAAATGTTTGGTAATGAATTAAAAAAAAAAAAAAAAAAAAAAAAAAATTAAAAAAAAAAAAAAAAATGAAATCAGCCCAGCCAGCAGAAAATTTTATTATAGCAAAGCACGATAAAAAAAGAATACAACACTTGCAATATGGTGATAGTTGTAATAAGTGGTAGTCAATAACAGTCATAGAATGTTGAAGTCAAGGAGCCTGTTAAGTGAGCTCTTCTAATAGAAATGGCACACAGACTGACAAAAATCCACAAGAGACAACTACAGCATCACGTCTAGTAGCAGTAAGCTAGAAGATAGGTATTAACAATTATAAAATATAAACTAGGAAAACAAAATTTCAAAAGTGAATATAAAAAGTTAATTTTTTTATTTTTTTTTTTTATTTTTTTTAAACTTGTCAAGCTGATATATTACTGAACCATGAATAAAAGAAAAAGATTTTAGCCAACTACATTTGGGAAAGTTGTACAACAGGATAGAAATCTTTTTGCGTTTTTAGACAAATTCTGAATATTAAGAAATTAGAAGTGTCATACATGACAGTTACGTTTATACAAAAAATAACTTTATCTGAAAGCTTGTAACAGGCCAGGAGAAAGTGTCAGCTACAGAAAATTGGTACTAATCAGTAGAAACTAAGAAAAGTTTACAAAGATGAGCTAGAAAAAAATAAAAATAAAAAAAAAAGCTTAAAATATCAAGTTACTGTCACTAAATATTAGCAGCTAGCAATAAGAATAAATAAAAAGTCACCAATCCCAATCAAAAAGTATTACCATGTATAAAAAACAAAGAAAAGAGACAAAAGATAGTTCCTACTTACCAGCATTTTATTGACTGAAGAAAATACAATGGTCTTGGAAAGATGTCAGAGCCTCTACAAGCACTCAGCAAGCTTGTACTGTGAAGTCTTTACAACAAACATTAGGAGTGAACTAACACCTAGATATGAGGTAGATAAGAAATAGAATATCTTCAACTTTGGTCCAAGTCAAGAATTATTCTCCTCTGGACAAACAAAAGATGAAGGAATAATATTGGTGAGAACATCCTTCCAGAGAATTGGAGCATACACATTTCTGCACAAATGATGCATGGTCGGACGAAGCTGTTGATAAATCCGTTATGGTAATTATTTTGCTAGACACCACCACGATCAAATAAGCAGCACTAACTACCAGAGGAAGTCCAAAATGAGAAAAGGGAGAGGGGAATATGTAGGTGTAGAAAAAATTTTTTTTTTTTTTTTTTTTTTTTTTTTAAACTTTCGAACTAATTTAAAACAAAATAAATCTTCCTTAAGAAAAAAAAAAAAAAAAGGGCATGCAAATTAAGTTTTATTAAAGACAATCAAACAGCTCCATCTCCAGAATGATATGTGCAACAATTATCAATCAGGAACCACCAAGTTGTGGTCCCAGTTAAATCCCATTGAATTTATTTCAGAAACAGTTGATCAACCATAAAAAAAAAAAAAAAAAAAAAAAAAAAAAAAGCTGAATTTCCCTCCCTTTTTGAAATTTATTTTCTTTCAAAATAATCCAATTAAAATTAGATCAATATTTTAAGGATTTAAAAAAAAACAAAACAAAAAAAAATGTAAATAAAAAAGTAAATAAAACAAAATAGAACTAAGTGAATGTATAATGCATATGGTGAATAGACGAAATCGTAAAAGCAGCAAAAAGCAGGGGAAGAACAGAAGTTTTTGCTTTTATTATATACAAAGAAAAGTTCTAAAGAAAAAGAGCTCTAAATTTGAGAAATCTAATCACATGAAGGGATAGAAGTGAAGAAGGGTAAAAAGAAAAAAAAGCAAAAATAAAAATAAAAAGCATAACAAAAAGATGTATAAATATATTCTGGTAATAAATGTTCCCACTTGTAGAATTGTCTACTGTCATTGGCAGGTGGAGTAATGTCAGCTAGGGGCTGACCAGCATTCACCATGATGGTAGTAGTAGCAGCAGCAGCAGTAGGAGTACAGTAGAATTAAGACAAAACCATTTGGAGAGCCATTTGGAAAATATTCGGCAGCCAGTCGTTCTGACTGATCAATAGAGATAGCTCAAGCTGCCAACAATCCTGTTGTCATCAAAAGGCAAAAGTGAGAGAAAAAAAAAAAAGAAAAAAAAGAAAAAAGTCTGAATGAATATCTCAACATTAAATCCACTCTCAGTCAAAAACTGATTTGTTGGTTTTTCCAGCTTTTCACTTTCTACAAGCACAAATACTTATCAAAAACAAATGAAACAAGCAATGCAGAATTACTGGGAAGTATTGTCCAAAATTCAAAACTGATATGTAATAGTTTAAGTAAATTACAACCATTTTTTTTTTTTTTTTAAAAGCAGCAAAAATGAATAACTTAGTCTAAAATGACCAAGTCAAACTGAAAAATAGGAAGGAAAAAAAAAAAAAAAAAATATATTAAAAAAAATATTACAAAAAAACCATAAATTTAAAGAAAAAAAAAAAAAAAATGACTTTGCATTTGGAAGGAAAAAAAATAAAAAATAAAAATAAGAGCAATGACCTGAACAAAAAGCGGATTTCATTTTTTAAATGAGATTTTCTCAAAGACATTTGAACAAAAATCAGACTTAAGAGAATTGACAATTAGGAAAATTTGTAAGACCAGAATATTCTGAAATGATTGGAAGTCAACTAGAATGCTGCTTTATTTTTAATAAATACTCATAAGTGTTCAGAACTAAAGAATCTATGTTCTATTTTATAAATATCAAGCAAAACAACTATTGTTGCTTGGTTCATTTTCAATAAATGCTGTCAGTGTATACTAAAAACTTGAATGTTCAACACAAAACTATTCCCAAAGCCTAGAAAAGCACTTGGCTTGCTTCATAACTAAAAGGAAGACAAACTAGGAAAAAGCAAATTTGGAAACACCAGATTGATACTGTACGTTGATCCAAGTTGAAATATTCAGACACAAAATTTTCATTAACAAGTTGCAAAATTTGTGTGCACACGATTTTATTTAAGAACTATTAAAATTTCATTCTTGAAAATTTGGACAGAAAAACTGAAAAGCTGCATACCAGTTAAACCAAAACATTTCTCCAAAAAACAGAAAGCAGCTTTCAGCAGGCCATAACTATGAAGACGAGGACGAAAAAGCCTTGAATCAAATGTTGGTTTATTACAAATGATGGTACATGGAAGTAGTTCATTTCAGAGGATCAGACAAGAAAAATCCCCAACTGGCAAGGAATAGTGATCAAATCTGTATCAGATCCAACATCAAGAGGAGGAGGAGGAGGACGACGACGTGATTGACACACCAACCATGATCCATACATAAAAGCTAATAAAATGCTAGAAGACAAGTGAACAAAAGTGGTCCATGTATCAATTAAAATGTTTGCTTCTGATGTGTAGACATGATGATTGAAGATGTGAAATGTCCCCAGTTCAAACTCTGTCGATTCTCACCTCTATTTCTCTGCCTTCAATGCGAGCACGATTCATTAAATCTGTGGCTCATTAAGGAAAAAAAAAAATGAGATGCAATATTTTGCTACCAAATACATCAGATGAAAAGTTAATTTTCTGATTAAAATTTTACATCATTACATTTGAAAAGTTTGCTAGAATACTTACATGGGGGGGAAATATAAATAAAAAATTCATTAATCTTTACATTATCCACAATGACATCTGAATATAAGTTATTTTAAACAAGGTCAAACCAATTAAAACTTAAGATGAGCAGAGAATGCTTGTAAATTAAAGTAACAATGTATTTATAGCTACACCTGAAAATTTCAAATTTACATATGATTATTCACAAGATTGTTAAAAATAAGATAAAAATGGCATTTCAATTTAAAGGATACTAACTGCTCTTTGGGCATCTTCTGGAGTAGCAAATCTAACAACTCCCCAGCCACGAGATTTACCACCATCTGTTTTAATTTCAGCATATTTAACATCTCCTGTTAAAGAATAAAATAAATGTAAAAATCCCAAAAGACTTTCAAAATTTCACAATGTACACTTAACTTCAATACATAGAATTTTACATAAAACTGACAGTTTACCAAGAAACAAACTTAATAGTTTACTAAAACAAATAACTTAAGATGCAAATGAAATTAAGCATCAATTGTTAACACTTTACCACACATTTTGCTAGAAAGGTCACACAGGCTAAGATTTTAAAATGCACTAAAAAAAAAAAAAAGTCTTTAAAGTTTAATAATTTGATTGTTAAGCGGAAAATACCTTTGCAGTAACTTTTAACCAATATCTTGTTTCAAGTGTGTGTTGGGGGAGAGGAGAGACTTGCACAACTCTTCAGTGACCTTGCAATATAAATAGCCTTTGTTTGGTATTGGAGCAAACAATACCCAAATGAAAACCACGTCCACGTAATGGAAAATCATACCTTTATATCATTGAATACCACCACCTTTTATGTAAGAAAATCAATGTGTGTGTATATATATATATATATATATATATATATATATATATATATACACACACAAATTCTGTTACTGAACACACTCCAACAAATATAGCAATTTTTAAGCCCTTATACAAACATTAAACTGGAGTTTACTCACCCACATCCCTGAATCTTTCACGTAACATCTGCCAAGTGAAGGAGTGAGGTAGCTACAAAATAAAAGAAAAAGTCAAAATTGTAAAATATCAAAGTTTAGCATTAAAAACATTCTATTGTGGAGAAAGAAAAAAATTTAATCAGCAACAATTCTAGATTTAAAATATTAACTCAGCATGATTAGATTAAGAAACTGAAATCAATAACAGTGATTTTATATATATATATATATATATATGAATAAATGCGAAAAACAACTTACGTTTCTGACTACTATATGGCAATCATCACGTCCACTGCTTCCGCCACCACCACCACCTCCTCCACTACCACTGCTGCTCATGTTCTTCATCATAGTTCGGCCATCCATTCCTGACAATCCATGGCCACTCATATCAGACATATTCATTCCTTGGTTTCCCATGCTGCCCATCATGCCCCCCATGCTTCCAAGGCCACCCATTCCACTCATGTTGCTGGTAAAGGTGTCACCCATTCCCTGATTTGAGCCAAAGTTCTTGGGTCCAAGGTTATTTGCACCCATGCCATAACCATCCCCCATACCACCTCCACCTCCCATTCCACCCATGCTGCCACCACCACTCATTCCACTAGACATCCCCATGGCACCCATACTGCCTGTGGTCATGTTGCTGCCCATACCACCACCACCCATTCCACTACCCATGTTACTACCCATTCCACCTCCCATACCACCAGCTCCGCTGCCCATGTTGGTAGCTCCAGACATACCTGCCATACCAGACATGCCCATATTGCCTGGCAACATTCCACCACTCATATTGCCTGCCATACCCGACATGCCAGTACCCATTCCAGTGTTCATACCACCTGACATACCACCCATATTACCTCCCATACCTCCTCCCATGTTTTCCATGCCTCCTCCCATACCACTCATGCCACTATAGTTATTCATGGGGCCACCACCCATATTTCCCATACCACCCATTCCACTTCCCATGGCACCCATGCCTCCATAGTTACTACCAGAACCTCCTCCACTTCCACCACCAAATCCACCTCCCATCGGTCCACCACCTGTAAAAGAAAAATGGTATGGTAAAGTTATGAAGACAATAGGCTTCTAGTATTTAATTGATAAATTGAAAATACATAAATAACTAAGAACTTTACAGAAATTACATACCTGACATCTGATTAAAATTCTGCATTGGTTGACCACCAAGACCTAAGCCCATGCCAATTGATTTCAAACCACCTAAGAGATAAAAAAAAAAAAAAAAGCTCTCGGTATAAAAATATTCAGAAACCAGATACTTAATGCAACACACATTTGGCATACAAATGCTTTTTGACACGCACAAAAAAAAAAAAAAAAAAAATATATTATATATATATATATATATATATATATATATATATACTTACTGGGCAAATTAACTTTGGGGTGCGAAGTTTTGTCATTTGATGTATCCACACTGGTTTTGTCCATGCGTACAACCATAGCTCTGTCATACAAAGTCTGGCTGTTAAACATAGCTAAAAAAAAGCCTGTCAAGGATCACAACAATAATAAATTTGAAAAAAAAAATTTGAGTTAAATTAGGCTGATTAAATATTCTTTTTAAAGGGTCAACTTTTTCTTAAGGGCTAAATTAAATTACAAGGGGGGAAAAAATTCCCAATACTATATTATTGCAGAAAAATAACCTCTTCAGGACATGGGTTAACATGTCACGCCACACTTCCTACCTTTAATTCTTAAAAAAAAGGCTTACTACCCCACCCAGTCAAGTTTAAAACAACACAGACACACACACAGAGAGAGAGAGAAGAGAGACACACACAGAGAGAGAGAGAGAGAGAGACACACACAGAGAGAGAGAGAGAGAGAGACACACACAGAGAGAGAGAGAGAGAGACACACACACAGAGAGAGAGAGAGAGAGAGACACACACAGAGAGAGAGAGAGAGAGAGAGAGAGAGAGAGAGAGAGAGAGAGAGAGACACAGAAGAGAGAGAGAGAGAGAGAGAGAGAGACACACAGACAGAGAGAGAGAGAGAGAGAAGAGACAAAGACAGAGAGAGAGAGAAGAGACACACACAGAGAGAGAGAGAAGAGAGACACACACACAGAGAGAGAGAGAAGAGAGACACACACACAGAGAGAGAGAGAAGAGAGACACACACACAGAGAGAGAGAGAAGAGAGACACACACACAGAGAGAGAGAGAGACACACACACAGAGAGAGAGAGAGAGAGACACACACACACACAGAGAGAGACACACACAGACAGAGACACACACACAGAGAGAGAGAGACAGACACACACAGACAGAGAGAGAGACAGACACACACACACAGAGAGAGACAAAGACAGACACACACAGAGAGAGAGAGACAGAGACACACACACACAGAGAGAGAGAGAGACACACACACACAGACAGAGAGAGAGAGAAGAGAGACACACACACACAGAGAGACAGACAGACACACACACAGAGAGAGAGAGAGAAGACACACACAAAGACAGACAGACACACACACACACAGAGAGAGACACACACACAGAGAGAGAGACACACACACACACAGAGAGAGAGAGAGAGAGACACACACACACAGAGAGAGAGACACACAAACACAGAGAGAGAGACACACAAACAGAGAGAGAGAGACACAAACACAGAGAGAGAGACACACAAACACAGAGAGAGAGAGACAGACACAAAGACAGACAGAGACAGAGAGACAAAGACAGACAGACAGAGAGAGAGAGACAGAGACAGACAGAGAGACACACACAAAGACAGAGAGAGAGAGAGAGACACAGAGAGAGAGAGAGAGAGACACACAGAGAGAGACAGACAGAGAGACAGAGAGACAGACACACACACAAGAGACAGACACACACACACAAAGACAGACACACACACACAAGACAGAGACACACACACAAAGACAGACACACACACACAAAGACAGACAGAGAGACACACAAAGACAGACAGAGAGACACACAAAGACAGACAGAGAGACACAAAGACAGACAGAGAGACACAAAGACAGACAGAGAGACACACACACACAAAGACAGACAGAGAGACACACACACACAAAGACAGACAGAGAGACACACACACACAAAGACAGACAGAGAGACACACACACACAAAGACAGACAGAGAGAGAGACACACACAAAGAGACAGACAGAGAGAGAGACACACAAAGACAGACAGAGAGAGAGACACACACAAAGACAGACAGAGAGAGACACACAAAGACAGACAGAGAGAGAGACACAAACACAAAGACAGACAGAGAGAGACACAAACACAAAGACAGAGAGAGAGAGACACAAACACAAAGACAGAGAGAGAGAGAGAGACACAAACACAAAGACAGAGAGAGAGACACAAACACAAAACAAAGACAGAGAGAGAGAGACACAAACACAAAGACAGACAGAGAGAGAGACACAAACACAAAGACAGACAGAGAGAGAGAGACACAAACACAAAGACAGACAGAGAGAGAGAGACAAACACAAAGACAGACAGAGAGAGAGACACAAACACAAAGACAGAGAGAGAGACACAAACACAAAGACAGAGAGAGAGACACAAACACACATTTTGTAATCTAAAATACTAATTTCACCAGATACAACTCTTAAACTGTAAATAAGTTTAAAAGCAAATAAAGCTTCACTATAAAAAGGATACAAATAGCTTGTACTGCCTCCATGGGGTGTTCAAAGGTGACAATTCCCATCCCTCGGCTCTTGCCATCTTTATCTTGCTTGATTTCTGCACGTAGAACATTGCCTGCCAGTTTGAAGACATCCTTTAGTTTCTTCCATGTCACTTTATAATCAAGCTGAAAAAGAAACATGAAATTCCAGGAGAAATTAGATACAACCCCCACCAAAAACATCACCATAAAACTAACTCATACTTACATTGGCTACAAATACTGTATTTGTGAGAGGACCTTCAATGCCTAGATTTTGTAGAAGCTGTGGACTGGGACCAGCACCGCCAGCACCACCACCAGCACCACAGTTACCCATGCCACCCATGCCCATGGGGCCAGGACCTGCCAAGCCAGCTCCCATTGAATGTTGCTGCTGCTGATTTTTCATTTGTTGCATCATTTGTCGATCACTTTCTTTTTCCTGAAATCACATGCAATATTCAAGTAAAAAGATCAAACAAGTAAAAATAAGAAATGCTAGCAATATGCATTACACTAAGTTGCAGTTTGGTGTAGAAATCAATGAGACTTATTTGCAAGGAAATTTGGCTTAAATGCATTTTAACTAGATAGGATGTTTATAAAAATGTTTATAGATTTGAATGGAAAGCTTTAATACTGATAATTTTGCTCTTTAACGTTAATAACCAGATGTCATATGCCAAATAAAGATGAACAACTTAAGTGATACATACCTCTCTGACAACAATTTGTCTGTCTTTAACTTTGTATCTGTGCATCTTTTCAATAGCTTTGCGAGCTGTTTCTTTATCTTTGAATTCCAAAAGACTGAAGAAATTAAAAAAAGCAAATTATCAGGTGTCATTTTGTATTACCTTTTTCGCAGTACTAACTTCCCCAAAAGCTATCAAAATAGTGAGATTTTAATACCAATTAATTTCTTTAAAAAGGAATATTTTAAAATCCCCCCCCACCCTAATGAGTCTTGATAGACATGGAACAAAAATAGAAAATACTTTACAAAGTTATAGCATAAGCCACAAACATTCTTCCCAGCATCTGTAGATATCAGCTTATAATTTCAAGTTGTGTTCCAGATAAATGGAGAGAAAAAAGAAAAAAAAAAAAAAAAAAAAAAAAAAAGTACAAAATCTTACCAAGCCCCTTTAGGCTTTCCATCTACCGTTTCCATCATGTCTACATATGGAGCTTCACCAACTGAAGATGGAGAGGAGAAAAAGTAGTCAGTACAGGTATTATAATATATAATTTTTTTTTTTATAAAGTAGGTTCACCCTAACAAAAAAAAAAGAAAAAAAAAAAAGGGGGCAATAGTAGATATGAAAATTATCGGCATAGAAAAAAGCGAAAGCAATCCAAAGCAAGTGAATACATGAAATAAGAATTTTGTAAAATAATGCCTTTGAATTGTTTATTCTTTGGAAAATGATCTCTTTAACGTCACAATAAGATTAGCATAAATGTTCAATTGAATTGAATTTTCAACCCACCAGATATGGGCTATACCTCCATATATATATATATATATATATATATATATATATATATATATATATATATATATATATATATATATATATATATATATATAGAGAGAGAGAGAGAGAGAGACACACACGTGTGTGCCAGTACATTTACAAACAATACTAAAAAGGTATTCATGCTCCAATTTTTTTTTTTTTTTAGTAATCCTGTAAAATGTATTCTGGTAGAAGAAATGTTACTTGCCTTCCTTTTTGAAAATGTCCTTGATTTCCATCCATTTCATCTCATAGGGAATATTGCACACATAAACCCTCTTAGAGTTGACAGTGATCCTTCGCCGCCTAGGTGATTTGGATCGAGATCTTGACCTAACTGGGGATCGTGATCTCGACCGAGAAGCAGACCTAAAAATAAATTCCAGATATGAAACAAGGAATAAAGAGTGATTCAAAGTAGGAATATAAAAGGGTGAGTTCTAATTCCTATAGCAATAATAACAGTAAAGAAAGCTCAAAATTATACAATATATATGCATGTAAAACATTACACTATTAATATGAAAATTTCTTGGATGCAGCAGTTTCAAAGCTCACCAATCAAAGAATTTTCTTTACTGCATAAAACTTAAAATTTGTACAGATTTTTAATACAGGGAAAACTGGTAGCATTTGGATTTATGAAATGTTACAAAATCCATTCAGAAAGAGACCACCCGTTTTCTGGTTATTTGTATAATTGTTATAAATTTATCTGCACTTGGCTTTTTTTAAGTCAAAAGTTTAGAAATACCTAACATTTCAACTGAAGCCAGAAAAAACACCATTAGATATTCAAATTCACAAAATTAGGGGGCAATTAGGGAACAATGTAATTCCCATGACCAAGTTAGAATAGAGCAAAAAAATGATTTTTTTTTTTTTATTAATGAAGTGTCAGATACAATACACACATCGTCTATTTCAATTCATAACTAAGGAGATTTTCCAGTAGTAGGTCGCAACTTCATGCGGTAGACTGGTTGCCAACCAAGGCTATAGGACCCAGCTTGTCCCAAGGGTATTTGCGTATCAGTGAAAGTTAACTGAATTCCAACCCAAGAGCAGTTACCCATTACACCATCTCGTGCACCCCCATTTTTTCATACATACCCTAAAGTGTTTAAAAAGCTGAATGAATAGAACTCACAGAAAAAAAATTTAAATAGCCAGAATGATTTTGTAGCCCAGTTCCAGCGTGAAAGAATTTATACAACCCTAAATTTTACTGACCAACATTCACAAATGATAAAAAGCCTAATACACTTAACAAGTATTCACTCAAAATTTTAACATCCCGAAAAATCAATGAAATGAAGTTAATAGGTATTGATGCCATGTTCACGTCAACATCACTTTGACCCAAGTTTTATAGCAACGAAGATATTCTTGTAGACATCTGAATTTATCGGTTACAATATTTTTCCTATCGACATTATAAACAAAATTAAAAATCTCAAAACAAAAAAATTTAGTGAAAACCTTTGTGCCATTAAAACAAAAAGGAAAGTTCTAATTTTTTGTATCGCTTGTTTATATTTGTCAGCCCTTAGAAAATTTAAATCATTAAATTTCTTTTGATCAAACTTGCAGAAAAATCTGCCTCAAATCGTGTAACAAAAAAAAAAAAAAAAAAATTTTTTTTTTTTTTACAAGAATTATTTTCATTTAAAAATCAACTTTCTGCTTTAATTTGTAGCTGCCAAGTGATATAAAAATTTTTTAAACTATTATTTTCTAATCATAAATGGAAATTTATCCAAATTTTTTTTTTAAATTTGTGTTGATTACTTTAAAATACGAACGTTCATACACTATCAGAAAATGACAGGTACCGGTAAAGAAAAAGAAAAAAAAAAAAAATTTATTGGTAATTTTCTAACATTTTCTCAACAAGCGATTTCGCAAATATAAAGCTTTGCTCCATATTAGCGATTCTTACTTCAAGTTAAATAAAATATACTTCAAATATTTATTTTTAAGGATTTACTGGGCATTAAAGAGAAAAGACTCGTTGTACCTAACCGAAGTAATTTCAGATCCGACTCCCCATATCACAAACAGGTTGTTAAAACATGCCAGAAAAAAAAAAAAAAAAAAAGGTGAAAATAATGCCTCTATTTTCTAATTAAATTTTTCTTTAATTTATATTGTAATAACTGTTGCAATTCAGATTAAATTTTAAAATCAGTTAATTTTTCTCAAATGTTTCAGAAATATTAATTTAGATTTCACTAATTAAAAAATTCCAATTAATCTAAATTTGGTTTGAAATAAAGTATTTTGTATGAGAATTTTAAATTCAATCTAATAGCTTGGAATTAAAACTAAAAAGATTAAAAGAAAAAAAAAAAAAAAAAGACTTTAAAAAGGTTAATGACTTGTTCATTGAAATAAACAAGCCAAAATGTCAAGTAGCAATGCAACGTTACAAGACCATGTTATGGCAAAATCTTAAAAATTTATTCAAAAATTGAACGTAGCAAGCAGCTCAGTTCATATTTTTTTACTTTGATAATGCTGGGGATCATTGTTTTAAATAAAGATAGAACAATACAGCGAGGTAATTGGTTAAAAGGTAAAAGTTGAATGCAGCAAATTAAGAAAAGTGTTGTTACATTATGGAAATATTAAAAACTCCAGTTTCACCAATTCAAACTCATACTTTTTGTGATAAAGTGCACAGTTTATCTGAATTTACTAGTTTAGCAACAAGTTTTACAACTGATAAAATTGGTATGAAACTTTAAAATAAAATTCAAATTGGATATTTTAATGCTGAAAGGCTAATGCATTTTTTTTCTCAGGAAAAGAAAAAATAATTTTTTAAAAAAGTTTAACGTCAATATTTAAAAAATAATTGACGCAGCTATTCTTAAAGCAAGGCTTACTTTGTTTTTCAAAATTTAAAAGTTAAAAATAAAATGTATAGGTGTGGAGAGGGCAAAAACTTTTCGGCCCAACCCACATTTAAAAAAAAAAAAAAAAAAAAAAAAAACTTTTGTCAACTTTCCAGAAATGACTGTTTACAAAATTTAAATATTTCCCTTTCAACAAGCAAATTATTTCAAAATCGGAACAACCGAAGACACTCATTTACGTTCTTAAATGTAAAATTAAGTATTAAAAATATGAATTTTTATCGATGATAATTTTCTTTTAATGAATGTAGTTAATGAACCGAGTTAATTTCCTGTTCCCGGCATCTTAAGATAATCGGTTAAGAAGTGGAAGATTTTTCGCGCACCTCGTGGCGTCGAAATAGCTTCTTTTTTTTTCTCTCCACTCGGTCACGCTTACTACCATAAAAGAAATGACACCCTAACACGTAGGAATACATTAACACTAAAATGATTTTGTAATTCGGTGATAAATGCGAAAAAACATAACAGCGTTTTTTATTGAGAAAAAAAAAAAAAAACCCTTCCATGTAAAGCAGCTAAATCAAGCCTCATTAAAATGTCAGTTATAAACTAACATGACCCATTATTATTAAGCATTAATAGGGGCTAGAAAAAAAAAAAAAACATGTGCCGACAGGTTCCCGCTCAAGTGCGTGCGTGTATATATATATATATATATATATGACAAAACACGCACACAAGGAAGTGAGTGTGAGCACAACCCCACTGCTGCTTACAGAAACACAAGAGAAACGTAAGCCTCTAAGATCAAAGTTCACATTACCAATCAATCGCTTGAATGCGAAGCTCAGCAACGAAGGCAAAGTGTGTGTGGAAAAAAAAATAGTCGTTTGTATTTAAGAGGCGTAAATAAATAACCTAGTACTTAGACTACTTTAATAGCAAACTAAAATGTACACAAGAAATCAACTTAAAATTTTAATGGCGCGAGATTAGATTTGATTTGAGCAACAAGAAAATTACACGTCAAAAGAACGTTGGTTATTTGTTCACATAGTAAGCCGATTAAAATTTTAAAGAAAATGTGGAAAGAGGAGACGATGAAGAAACAGTATCCAAGTTTTGAAACATTAGAACTCGTTCAAAATGCAAGTCACTCTTCCGACAGAAGGGGCGGTGAGAAAGGACGGGTGGGGGGAGTAGCTATGGTCTAAGCTTGGGTTACAATGATGGGAAAAGGAAAATGAACAGTGGAAACTGACCTACTCGAAATGAGAAAGATTATGATTATTGCTAAAGTTAAAATACTTAGCAGCTTTTTGTTTTTAAATTGAAAAATAGTTTATTAGTTTTAAGATTCATATTCCACTAACTTTGATTCACTGAAAAGTAACTTTTTAAAAGGATTCATTATTAGACTAAATAAAATAAAAATGTTTGGACCCCCCCAAAAAAAAACAACACACGAAACAAACGATTGAATGTTATTTACCTAAGTTTTATTTTTATGGATATAAAAAAAAAAAAAAAATCCCATCACGAAAGATGGCGATTATTAGTCACTAATGAAGGTTCGGTAGGATAAATAACCACGATAGTCAAACACCAATTATTCATTTCGCAAGCAAATTCTAGGCCGGAGGCGTAATACAGAAAAGATGTTGAGGAAAAATTTAAAAAAATTGCGTTTAATTGAATACATTTTTTTTTTTTTTACATCAGTTAGCATGAAAATAAAAAGTCAATTATGTTTTAGCACATCTTGCACTAACTTTCAATTAATTTACACTAAAAGTTAATATTTAATAACTGAAAAAGCTCTAATCAGGTCGGAAAATGCCATTAATCCAAAAGCTAGTTTTCGTTTGAGATCCGATCTAGGATAATACTTGAAAACTTAAACCGGCGAGAGTGAATGGTCGGCATTACAAATTGCCTTAATTCCTTTTTCTTTATCATAAATTTGTTAGGAAAAAAAAAAAAAAAAAAAAAAAGACAAGAGTTCATTTCTCTTAGTCCTACTTTTATATACATTGCAAATTGTACTATTATTAAAATACTTCATTAAATTGGATTATCTCAAAAGTTCCCTTTAATTAAAAAGGAATTAAAATTCTAGGTAAATATAAAAATATAAAGCCAAATTTAATTTTGATATACAATTTTTTTAAATCTGGACTTTCGGCTTTTCTATAAAGAAAAAAAAAAAGCACTGTTCTTCCGTTTCCTGCTCGACTTCCTTGCCAGAAGTTATTTTTCAATAAAAGTTAATAAAAAGTTATAAAAACTACATAAACATGCGAGTATAACAAAAAAAATTATTTGTAACGTTCATATTTTATTTATACAAGCAGTTATGCAGAGAAGCACACAACAGAAAGAGAAACCCAAGCCTGGCGTCCATGTTGAAAGAAAAGAGGAAAGACAAGGGGGGGGGAAAAAAAATAAAACGATCGAAAAGATTCATGTATTTCAAATTTTGAAAAAAAAATTGAAAACATATGTACTATTCAAACCCAGTTAAATAGATACTAAACAGGAACTATGACATCTTTCAATCAAATACAACTGCGCAACACAAGAGAAACCGATAAAAAACCCAACAAAACAAAAATGGAGAGAGAAAAAGAGAAAACAAGGCATTCAACTTGGCGCGTCACTTTGGTTTGGTCACAAAGACGGGGACCAGTTTTGTGCAGGTTCATACGACAAGGATATTGTACGAGAAACCTACCCCTCCAACGAAAAGCAATGGGAAACACTATGAATCTTACGTGGAAAGATTAAAAAAAATTTTTTTTAAACGAAATGATAAAATTAAATAAAAGAAATTAAAATCATTCTCTAGTTTAAGCGACCGCTTCGTTCGTAGTAATACGTCAGCCATTGAAATAATCAGACTATGTCTGCCGCTCTCTAGCAAAGAGGGCGGTCATAAACTGAGGGATGAGTTTCCAATTATTTACCACTGATAATTTGATCCCCCTTAACTAAAGGGGGTCAAGAAATCGGAGGGTCACATACGGGAGGTTTGCATTAAGCAGAAGTGGCCAGAGGATTCAAATTTTTTAGTCAGATTTATAGCTAAGGAGAAAACAAAGAATTAAAAAGATAACAAGCTAAGACATGAAACACAGATGGGCGTAGGTGGAGAGGCACCGCTTAGAAAAATCGTTTCGACACTGGCTGATTTCCAGTTATTCCATACGGTGGTTTAGGCTTTTTTTTAAAAAAGAAAACTTCCACCTGCTGGTAACTGTTCGGCTTTACTTATATTTGATGCAAGCAAATCAAACAGCCATTAACAAATCTTTTTTTTTTTTGTCGGTCGGTTGAACACGTTATCTCCTAGCCAACAACAACGTTAACAGAAATCAAACTAGGAAAGGCAATCCGTACAAGAAAAACGCACAAACAAGTTACTCTAATAATGCATTATATTTTAACGTTAATAAGGTAACGGCTAAAAATACTAGTACAAGGAAAACCTTATCCTTACCTGTAACGGTTATTTTCCGCATTCGGCGAGCTAGCCCTGGAATTTTTGTCACTTTTTTCGCAGTCCGACATCTCTGCTGTTTGTCGCTACAACCGCTGCGTTGTGTGTACGTGCTTCCCGCTACTAGAGTAGCAGTGAGAGGAGGAGGAGGAGGAGTAAATAAACCAGGAAAGGAATGAAAAATGAGGAGTAGTGAAAGATTTATTTTATAAGAGAGGGGGCAAAGTACCGTCGATACTAAAGAAAGGGTAATCGGGCGTGTGGAGAGATAAGAGGGAGACAACTCAAGATAAAAAGACGAGGGGGTTTAAACGAAGTTACTAGAGTAGGAGTTAAGTAGTTATGTCGTGAAAAGAAGGAGGGGGAAGGTAGAGAGAAATGTGAAAAAAAAGTAGAGAGAGAAGAGGCAGATAGAGAGAAGTGAAGAATAAGGAAGAGGGGGAAGAAAGCAATAGCGATGACAAGGTAGGCGGAAGGACAATGGTATTGTTTTAAAGGAGAGGGATGGGTTTAGGTGAAGGAAAAAGTAAACTGACGCTTTGAAGAAAACGCCTAAAAGCAAGTTAACAAAATGAAAAAAATTATATTTATATGTCAAAATAAAAGAGGATGTAATTTTTTTTTAATACTATAGATATATAATTTTTTTAAATTCTTCTAACAAAATTTTAAGCAAGTAATTTTTCTTATTTATAATGAACAAGAAACAGGACGCCATCTGTCGTAAGATTTTTGAAAATGGCTTAAAGTGATAATTCGTTGCCAGCCATCAGGGGCAGATAATTCAGAATTTTATAGTCAACGTTTACTGTTGAATTGATTGGTTGTTGTTTTTCTGTTAGGGACAACCATGGGAACGTTAGAAAACATTAGCTGGATTAAATGTCTTTCTCTCTTTTCTTTTTTTAGTATCACTATCCTTGGTGTGTAAATGTCTATATTGCCGATGGCGAGTTTTCAAATATATCTCCCTACCTTTTATATTTTTTTCTTCTAAAATAAAGATATCTCTTTACTTTCACACAAATCTTTGAAAAGTAGCGAGTAAAAAAAATCAATTCAATTGTACGTTACATACTTTTTAAAACATGAAATTTATCTTTGTGTTTGCGTGTTCGGTATTAGGGAAGTACAAAATATTTGAAATATCTAATTTTTTTTTATAATTAAAAAATAAATATACAAACTATTTAAAAAAAAAAGATCATTCAGCTGTTTCTTTTTTTAAGATTCAATCGTTGAAGTGATTTTACTTTATTTATTTAAAAAAAATAATACTTTCTTACATGTGTCAAATGTTTATTTTCTTTTTTTTTTCTGATCCTCCCTTTCCCTGTAAAAGAGGACAAAATAATTTAAAAAAAAAAAAAAAAAAAAAAAAAGCAAGTTTAGATTTTCTACGAGATTGAAACCTATCTTCTGTTTGTTCCTGGCACATGTTTTTGACCCTCAGGACAGATATTCAGGAAGAAAATTATTCACACCTGATGGCAACTTCAGTCCGAATATTTTGTCAAAGAGTAAAATATGGTAATATTGCAGCATGGCTATTTTATATGAGCCAGTTAAATATGTGATGTTGTCAAATGTCAAGGTTATGGCTTTTAGGATCACAAAAAGATGGAAATTGTCTCAGGTACATTTTTGTAAAGATTGAAAAATGAAGGAGAAAGATTCTTATTTTTTTCTCACAAAAGTCTCTTCTCATGTCAAGTTAAAGTTACTTAAGGACTTTCAAAGCTCAAAGGAACATACATAAAGTAAAAAAAATAAAACACCAAGTTCATTAGGTGAATGAATTGTCAAACCAAATTTTACTTTTTTATTTCCTAGATAACTAATATCCCAGATCCCTTTCATCTCTAGCTACCAACTAGCCTGTTTAGTTTTGCTTCTTAACTTTGTGGTTGTGTTAGAGACATAAACTTCCTGCATGAGACAATTTCAACGAACTGTGTTCAAGCGTGGTTAAAAGCCAGGATTTCCACTACTGAATTTTAAGGAAGGCTGGAATGTTTCAACATTAAAGATTAAATGCTAAATCATCCGACCATCAATTTAAAGCCTTGTGCCAAAAAATACTATAAGTGTGTGTGTGAGAGAGAGAGAGAAAGAGAGAGAGAGAGAGAGAGTAAAACTGAATGAAAATCTGAGAAAATAATAAAAAAAGCAATTTCAAAACCTTATACTTTGATATGTTTCATTGGTGAACCAGTCTCATCAAAAATAATATATTTCTATGGTAGTACTACATCACTGGTGAAACATGTCAAAGTAGCAGTTTTACTTGTTGTTGCATATATATATATATATATATATATATATATATATTGTTGTTGTTGTTATATATATATATATATATATATATATATTGTTGCATATATATATATATATATATATATTTTCTGAAAATATACATGTATGGAAATTTTTTTAGATATATATTTTTCATATGTATGTATATTTTCCACTAATATTATCAATATATATATATATATATATATATATATATATGTTATAAAAATAAAATAAGACATATCTTGGCTGATTTGCAGGCAAATAAACTAACATACTTAAGAGTTTAGAGCCGGATGAACGAGACAAGGCCCCGTCACAAAATGACCATTATCGCTGTTCACGATAAGCCCGACACACGAGTTCGGGTCGAAAAATAAAATAATATTTTAAAGTGTTTCTATTTTTCGACAAAAAAAATGCTTCCTTCCTAATTATACTCGCATCATTTTTCGAGTCTGTTAAGCCATAAAAAATGCCATAAAATGGGTCACACGGGGAAGTACAAGAGCAGTCAACAGGAGGCCAGGGAAGTGACCTATCACGGTCAGACTGAGCGGTCAGCAGCAGTCAGCAGGAGGAGCGCCACGCCAACCAGTGCGAACTACTATGAGAGATCAACTCAGGTCGGCAGCCACCTTATGAACTATACCACAAGGTAGCTGTCACAGAACCACACATTCCTACTGAAATAAATCACGTATATCTATTTCTGCTGTTGTCGTATTTCTTTCTTGCAACCATACGCTTGTCTATAACACTGGTGTCAGAAGCGTACAGCAAGAGAAATATGGCCGACTACACAAGCTTCACCTGCGCCGAACTATTTACTCTCATCAAGGAACAGAAAACACTACTATTCAACTTGAAAACGGAACCAACACAGCCTTCCGAAGCCATGATACAAGAAATTCAAGCCGACATAAACGACATGCTGACTGCCCTAAAATCAACTACTTTAACACCACCCACTGCTAAAACAAACGGCGATTACAGCTTAATAATGCACCAACAAACTATACGTGACATATTGAAGCTAGAGAGAACTTTTCACCTTGATCGCGGTGTAAAAATCCAACAACACGACTTCACATGACACTGTGTATTTCACACAGAAACCACAGCAGTCAAACCAAAGAAATGCGCCACTCCGACCCAGCAGGCAACCAAACCCACAGCAGACGGCTTCACCAACCATCCTGAACACGGCCACCATCTGACACACAGAAACCACCAGCACACACCACAAATCAGCTTGTGCAAGAACTACCTCAGAGGTCACCCCTGCCTCCATGGACGCAACTGCCTATATCGCCCCCCCCCCACACCTCGCATTCGGGCACAGGCCTATATCGCCGCAACGAATGATAATATACAAGCCATAAACGATGTGGAACAGGATTTTTGCTTCAGGCAGGACGAGATGTGATGCCTCGTTCACCGTGCCCATACGTCAGCCATCACACCTTCAACTTTCAAGGACTCGCTCACCATTCACCGCTCGTCCAGTCCACCTTCAACTTCAGGGACATCACCTTCTCTGGCGTCGCAATGCTAGACTCTGATGCTCCACTTGCATTTTACCAATATCTCAGTTACCCAGAGAAGCCAAGAAACACATGACCCGCTCCGACGTCGTAGTAAAAGGAATCAACGGCAGCAGCACCGCCCTTGGCGAACTGACTTGTGACATCACCATCAGCAGTCGAGATTCACCCACATTCAAAAAGGTTAACATGCTGGCAACTACCCAAACCAAAATATCCTATGTCGACAACCAAAATGCGACTATAGAATTCAGATGCACACTCTCCTCAGGATACATAACACACACAGCCGCAATCATATCACAACCAACGATCCAGCATATGGCGCCCAAGCTAACGTCATCCAAAACCAGCCTACTATGGAACTACAGCCCAACATCCAGACACTGGATCAAAAGCTAACCTGGCTAAAGCATAACACGGGCTATCCCTACCAAACCACCTGAACCGAGACGAACTAGAGGCCACTGCAAACTTACTCATTCGCTACGCTGACATTATCAACACCGAAAGCAGCAGCAAAGCCATATTCATCCGACTCATCTGCATACCAACCTACGGCCAGTCTCACAGCCAGAAACAACACCCGATTGCCCAGGCTTTGGAAGCAGACGTTGATACCGAAAATAAGTGCATGGCTGATGAAGGTATCATTGAAAATTGCAGCGAACCCAAAGGCTTCAATAGCCCTGTATTTGCCGTACACAAGAAAAACGGATCGATTCACATCGTTGCTAACTTTAAAAGAACTCTCAACAAGGTCTTAATTGATCTTGACCCTTACCCAATGCCAAGGATCAACCACTTGTTCAACAAAATCGGCAAAGGCAATGGATATTTCACTACCCTCAATCTACGCAGCGACTACTGGCAAATTGAGATCGACAAGAGAGACCGATACAAAATAGCATTTACATGGAAGGACCAATGCTATCAATGCACACGCCTGGCCTTCGGCCTTACATCTGCTGGACAAATCTTCTCCTGTTGCATAGCAGAAGCCCTAGCCACGGTCACATCCCGTGAAAACATTTCTTCCTATATCGATGACAACCTGGTCCACACTAGGACATTTAAGGAGTACATACTCTCCCTCGAACAATTTTTTACTGCCCTCCGAAAATTCAGACTCAAGATGAATCCACATAAATGTTCCTTCCTTGCATCAGAGGCAAAATTCCTCAGATGCATAGTAAACAGCGAAGGATTCAAGGCTGATCCAGAATACGTTCGTGCCATCAGGGAAATGAAACCTCAACATCAAAAAAGGAATTACAAAGCCTTATCGGCCGTTTAGTGTGGATCAGACAATTCCTAGAGACACGTCTTCACGGACAAATCAGGTCAGATATCTTTTCAAAACTTATGGGTCTCATACACGATCTCAACAAGGTTAATAAACCGTTTATCTGGACGCAAAATGCCGACAGAGCCTTAAAAAAAATCAAGGACTATTTCTCTTTGCCACCCGTCATCTTGTTTCTGGATTTCTCCAAACTTTTCACACTCACCACTGATGCCAGTGACGTCACATGTGGAGCAATCTTAATGCAAGAAGCCAACAACGGGAAGAAAGATATCATAGCGATCGCTTCCCATACATTCAACTCCACAGAACAGAACTGGTCCATGACGGAATGAGAGGCATATGCAGTAAAGTGGGCAATATTGAAATTTGATTATTTCCTTTGCAACCGCCCCTTCGTCATCTTCACCGACCACAGATCACTGACATATCTGGACCAATGAGAGTTCAATAATGCCAAAATACGATGATGGCAAGAAGAAATTTCATGTTATAAATTCGTCTTAGAATATGTCGAAGGCGAATCAGATGTATGGGCTGACATGCTCAGCAGAGGTTGCTGACATAAGAAAACGAAAGCCCCGAACGACCCTACACCGGCAGGCACGACATTCGAGTTAAGTGGTTCAGACCTCCGTGTATACATCCCATCTTGGTGCCTCGGCGAGTTTAACAGTTTACAGCTCATTCCCAAAACTCACACACCACAAAACGCCCGCACCCACAAGCACATCACCAACGCATTCTTCGTCTATCACTCTACCACCACCATCCCCATTGAGAGAATCTGCAACCACCATCGCAAATGAACAACAGAAGGACAACGCCCTGGCAAAGATCATCAGCGCTCTCCAGTCATCCACTCCAAGCGAACCTCATATCGATCCTGACGACCACCCAGCTATGCTTTTCAAAAAACATAATGCACTAATTTTTCTAGAACCAGGCACCTCCGTTTTGATGATAAGAGACAGTAAACACTCTCCGAGATTGGTTGTACCATACAAACTACGATCCAGATACCTCTACCAGGCACACGAGGGCAACAACCACTCAGGTGTTACCCGTATGTGAGAACTCCTTTCCAGCTACTGGTGGGAATTCAAAAACCGCGACATCAAGGCCTATGTTGATACTTGCGACATGTGTGCTAAGTGCAAGGGCAACTACGGTAGACGTACCCACTGGCCCATTGGCCACTGTAAACGAGGAAAGAGACCATTCGATCTCATCTTTATAGACTTTGTCACAATGCCCAACTCAAAGGGAAAACACTACATCCTAACCATCTTGGATAGCTTCAGCTGACGCTTTACAGCCATACCATGTGTGAGAGACCGTGCTATCGATGCCGCCCGCAGATTGTACCAGTTCTTCCTTCGACACAGAGAGATTCCAAGCATAGTATCCTCTGATCGAGGCACACACTTCACTGGAGAAGTCTATCGACAATTCTGTAACCAGATGTCAATCACACAAGAACTTCACTGTCCTTGGTGCCCGCAAAGCTCAGGAAATATCGAGAGACAATATCGCACAATGAAGAATGCACTTTATATGTTATGCAAAGACAGGAACTATGAATGGACAGATGTTCTAGAATCTGTCGTTTCATCCATGAACGCCACGACCAACAGCGCCACTGGTGTCTCCCCGCACTATGCCATTACTGGCCGTCACCCCAACATCGGCCTACCTACACTACACAGAAAAGAAATCGCAAGTGACAATCCTGGAGCATATGGAATGCAAATTAATGTATATATATATATATATTATAGGATATATATTATATGTATATATATATATTATAGGATATAAGCTCCTATACTTTACAGTGATAAAAACAGCTTGCAAACAACAGATAAGAACAGTCATGACTAGAGAAAGTCAGCGAACAAGAGTCAGCAATAATTTTTCTACACTGTAAAACATACAAAGCTGCGATGAAAGTAAGTCCTGTCTCCTTTCACTTTGTTCATCGTGTTTAAAATTACTGCTATTGCAAACATTCAGTCAGCAGTTACACACATATTTCATTAGCGTGTACTTCACACACACACACATATTGGCAAAAGTATCATTTTAAACTTTGCAGACTCACTTGCAGCAAAATCATTTTGAACTTTGCAGATACTTGCAACAAAAACACTTCAAAATTTGCAGACTCATTTGCAGCAAAATCACTTTGAACTTTGCAGATTCATTTGCAACAAAATCACTTTGAACAATCAAACTATTGATCACTTCATGACCACAACAAAGAACCTGCCTGTATAAATGTTATCGTTATATTTAGCTTGGTTGTCTTTTTCTTCTGCAAAGATCATTTTTTCATGTTGCTTAAAATTTTGTGTTGTCTTTGTGGGGACAACACTCAGTCTTTATTTTTCCACCTGAAATCTGGGTAAGCAGCTCCACAATATATCATAAATACATATACATATAGAGGGAGACTAATAGGATTTACCACTGCTGATGAACTCAAAGTATAAGAGAGTAAAATAGGATGACAGTAAGTATATAAAGCAATTTGTAAAACTTATACATTGACATGTTTCATTGGTGAACTAGTCTCATTAAAAATAAATATATTTTTCTCATGATGCCAGTTCACTGGTGAAATATCTCAAAGTAAAAGTTTTCTTAATTATTAGATATTAAATAATGCAGTTTAGTTAATATTGTAAAGTAGTCACACAAAGAATAAATCAGTAAATGCAATTAATGGAAAAATCACTTTGCTAACAGATTAAATAAGGCATTAGCTCACTAACCACTCATTGAACGATGTGATCCTTGTTTTTGAAAACTGTAAAATGGATTCCATATTGCAAGTACTTTCAATACCACTTGTATCATCTTCAGGCATGGATGTTATTTTTCAATTTCAGGTAATTTCAGGTAAAATTCCAAGATGAAAATAAATGTAATACTGGTCGAAAGATATTTTATAAAAAGTGTGTTTTTATTAACAGTTATAAAATTTTGGAGAGTGCTAAGTCGCGAGGCTAGATTTTTATTTTCGGACATTGTAAGTGAGAATGTTTATGAATATAATAATGTGGCAATTCACAAATTCTATTGTTGCAAGTGTTTTTTTCACTAACGTGACATAGACTAATTGGTCCAATTATTAGAATTATGTCCCAGCAGATTTCCAGAAATTTTTTTTTACTGCGGATCAATTCTTTTAAATCTTTTTAGAAAAACATCTTTCAACCAGTATTATATTTATTTTCAGTATTACATATTTTTAAAAACAAGGATCACATCATTCAATGAGTGGCTAGTGAGTTAACTTTTTATTTAATCTGTTAGCAAAGTGATTTCGCCATTAATTACATTAACTTTACTGATTTATTGTTTTTATGACTACTTCTTTACAATATATATATATATATATATATATATATAGAGAGAGAGAGAGAGAGAAGAGGTTCTATGAATAAATTGTTGTCTAAATTACGCAAAAAATGAGCATAACACTGACATCTCATTTTAACAGATATATTTACCAAAATTACACAAAAATATCTCGAAATACAAAAGAATAAATTTATTCAATAAAATCACTATTGGCTTCAACCACAACCCCAAAATGACTTTGGAATCTCCTGTAACTCTTCTTAACGGACTTCCTGTTTAAGTTGGTGAATGCTGCCATAATCCTTGCTTTCAGTTCACCTTTGGTGTCACAAAAAGATTTGTTGGTCTATTGCTCAACTGTGCCTAATGGTAAGATTCAAAGGGGTTGCAGTCTGAGGAGTTAGGTGGCTAGATGTAAGGGGTGATGTAGTCACAGAAATTGTCTGGAAGCTATGACTGGGATTCTCCTGCTTGTGTGGGATTGAGCAGAGTCCTGATGTTAGACATATAGTCTTCCTGCAGCAACCTCCTTAACCCAGGGCACCACTATCTCCCCAAGGAACATGATGTAGACCTCTGTGTTGAGTCTGAGGCCTTCACCAACAAATTCTGTAGTTAATTTCTTATCAGAACGGTCAGAGTGAGTTTTCTGAGCTGCTGTACCTTCATAATCACCATTAGACTCATCCAACTCTTTTTGAATCTTCTGCACTGTCCTCAGATTGACACCCAAACACTCTAAAATGCTCATAATGGAGCTTCCAGTGTAAATGCCAAGCAGTACAGTATGCTGTTTCCAAATTTCTGGTGGAGTGATTTGCATTATGGAGCTCTTTTTCTGCCAGACAGAGCCCAACTGACCCTACTATACTGTACAGATGACAAAAAAAAACCCAAAACACACGTGCAAAATTAAAAATATAAAATGACGACAATTTACCCATCGCATCCTGTATGTTTGTTTATATATATATATATTAAGTAATAATCATAATATCTTACATTGATTGCACAACTTGGATGAAACTTGAGTGTGCAATCAGTGTAAGATATTATGTATATTTCTTAATATATTAAATAGCTCTGTTATTTAACATTGAGCACTGTTTTTACTTACACTATAGAGTATATATATATATATATATATATATATATATATATATATATATATATATGTATTTGTATATGAATGCCCGCTTGTACATTTACCGACATTTATCCATTTGATAACTAGATAAATAGATAGATTATATATTTTTTAAACAGTGTGTATTATGCCTATTGGCCTACATAATCCAGAGAACTTAATAAAGAAAATGTGCTCTCCAGCAGGGTTCAAACATGCATCCCCCTTTGTAGGAGAAACCACTAGCTGATCTAGCATACATTAGACTGCTCAGCTACAGAGAGAATGACTGCCCAGCAAGATTCTATCTAATCTTTCAAGGAATGCACACTTCCTTGTTCAGATTTTCTTGGAAGCGTATATCAGCTCAATTTATTTATCCAAAATGTAAACAAAGCAATTAATAAATTTATTTTTAATCTGACATTTTTATTAAAATGTTATTTTTAGTAGATACCCTTGTTTGAAATAAGAGTCCTGTTTTGTTTTGTTTTAAACAGTGTGTATTACATCTGTTGCCCTGCATACAAGAGAAAACTGCCAGCTTTCTTCTACAAAGGGAAATGCAGGTCCTCAAACCTGCCAGAGAGCACATTTTCTTTATTAAGTTTTTCACTGCACAAATCAATTGACATAATTCACTCTGTTTAAAAAAAAAATGGGGCATCTATTTTAAACAAGGGTATCTTCTAAAAATAACATTTGAAGTAACAAAATTGTCAGATTAAAAATAAATCTATTAATTCTTTAAAAATATATATATATATATATATATATATATATATATATAGATAGATAGATAGATAGATAGATAGATAGATAGATAGATAGATAGATAGATATTATACAAATGAAATGAGAATGAATCAAATATAAATTCAAACATCACTACATTAATTTAAAAATAGGATTCAATACAATAGTAGAGCAATAATTTTTATTACAGGATATTACATTTGAACATATATGAAACTTATATATATTATATATATATATATATATATATATATATATATATTTTGAACAATAAGAAAATAAAAAATTAAAAAATGAAAATCTTTAGACACACTGGGTTGTAGATTAATATTCTTTCGGTTTTTTTATTATTATTCCATTTTAGATTCCTCGACTAGTTTCGACCGAAATGGCCATCATCGGGAGGAGAAATATTTCTGCTTGCTGGTAGCAGTGAACTACAGAAATAAATGTCTTGATGGAGAAAATGAACTTTTGTCTGTAGTTTTCATTTGTTTTTTTATTTTTTTATTTTTTTATCTTTTTAACATGAATATATATATATATATATATATATTGTGTATTTGGGCAGCAAAACCTTTTTTTATACAAGTTTCATTAAAGACAACTGACAAAGTGCTATGATTAAACCTTTTATTTAATTTTTTTGTGTTCTTATCGATGTTTTATTTTCTGAACATAAAGTGTGTAAAAACTATCTAAATGTTCTATATCATCTAATCTATTAGCCATTATTAAAAACTTTTTAATATTTTTTTTTATTTTTAACTAAATGTGTAGATTTCTTTTTATATATTTGCATCTATAAAGATGGGAATGGTTTTCTATTTTTCAAATATGGTCAGCATGTTGTGACCATGTTCATTTATGTACAGAAAAGAAAACATTTGAATGAAGATAAGGAAAATTGAATAAAAAGCTTAATCACAGTACCTTGTCAGTCATCTTTAATGAAACTTGTATATATATATAAACATACAGAATTAATACAAGTAAAAGTCACTTCACTGAATGATGTTACTTTCAGCATCCTGACTCTAGAGTTTCATAGATGGACCCTCTGGGAACTACTCTATTCACTCATCAGTCGGTATCAGCAATTGACTGCTTATACTTCCAAATTTTTCTTTTTATATGCACTTTTCATTGATGCAAGATTTTTTTTCATAGTGTATGTGTGCACCCATATGCCCCCATCCATATATATATATATATATATATATATATCCATGCAGATACATTTAAGGGAGTATGGAATTGTACCAACCTCAATATGCAACATTATAAAATGTATTCCCTACCAAATCTAAGTTCTTGTGTCAAACACAAAAACTTAGTAAGAATAGTAAGTCTTGATAGGATAAATATTACAAAACAAAATTCAAACACTGCATAAAATTTTAAAAGAAAAACTTTTCTTACACAATTACAAAAAAGGTACAAATACAATATTTGCACAAAAATTTCCTTTTTTTTCATCTATTAAGGCAGGATAACAATTTCTGATAAAAAGGATTACCATTGAAATATGGAAAAAGAAATACAAAGATTTTGAAAAAGACAAAAAGAGAAAATAATTCAAGAAAGCAATAATAAAACAAACATTCAACTGCCTTTGAGAAAAAATGAAAACACCTACTTGTCCCATGAGTGTCTTTGGGACATATAGATTTTTGAAAAATCTCTTTTAAATTCACACTGCTCATTCTTGAGAAAATTTCTTAGAATTCTTTTTGTTCTTTGTTGTCCATCAGCAAGAAAATTTTCACTTGAACTTCAAAATTCTTTAGTCTCTCTGCAGCTGGCTGGTAACCTTTTGCCTTCTTGATGCTCTCTTCTTGATGTCAAATGCCTTTTTGCTCTTTGATTTACCTTGTCCCCTTGTTGTCAAAAAAGTTTTCTCCTCCAGTGACCTGAGATCTTATTTATTTCGAGAAATTGACACTCAAGGCCTGCATTCGGGTTTCTACAAGGGCTTGAAACCACATTTCTCATTGGTCAGTAGATATGAAAAAATAATTTTCCATAAACTGAAAATGGATCCTTCTTTCTGGTGTTCTTGAAGCCTTACCTTAAGAGGGCAGCCTGTCTCCCCCTTTATATTTCTTTCTGCAGCTGCAGATATCTCTTCTGAGTAAGAACCCCCCGATAGAGGAGAACATGACTAAAGACTGTGTGTACACTTTTGTGCACCTATTATAAAGGCAGGATAACAATTTCAGATAAAAAGGATTACCAATGAAAAAAATACAGTTTGGGAAAAAAGAAAACAATACAAGAAGGCAGTAGTAAAACAAACATTCAACTGCCTTTGAGAAAAAAATGAAAACACCTACATCTACTTTTTACCTGCCCCACAAGTGTCTCTCATAATTTTTCAAGGGTCCCTTCTAAAATCACACTGTTCATGCTTGGGAAAATTTACTTAAATTCATTTTCATTATTGGCTGCCCAACCACAGGATAATTTTCACTTGAATTTCAAAATTCTTTAGTCTCTCTGCAGCTGGCTGGTAACTGGTGCCTTCTTGATGCTCTCTACTTGATGTCAAAAACCTTCTGCTCCTTCATGTTGATTTGCCTTGTCCCTTTGCTGTCAGAAAAATCTTCTCCTCGTCCACTGACCTGAGATCCTATTTATTCAGAAATTTAGGCTCACAGAGGGATCCATCCAAGTTTTCATAAAGGAATGAGACCACAGCTCTCATTGGCCACAAAATACGAAAAAACAATTTTTCATAAATTGGAAATGGATCCTTCACAAATTAGGTGGGTTTTAACCACTGAACTGAAAAAGATATACAAGTATAATAATTTTTTGTACACACCGTTTGGCCTTCATAACAATACACTTCTCTCAAAAGAACTTATATTAAAAAAACAACCTAGATGATTAAATATTTATTCAAGGTTAACATTTTAAGTTGGAGTAGAAGAGATGAATTCACACCTTTCCCAAGGATATTTGTGCTTAAGTGAATATAATGAACCCAACTGGAATTGGAACCTGGCTCTCTGATTAAAAATTCTGAGCCATTATCCATTGCACCACCCGCAAATCCAAGCTTACAGCATCTGGTTTTCCCAAGCGGTCACCCATCTAGGTACTGACCAGGCTTGACATTACTTAACTCTAGTGATTGTACAGGAACCTGTGTTCAAACATGATGTGGCCATAGGCCCTGCTAAAATCCTTGAAAATGGCTAATAGCTCAGCAGAAAATGCTCAGAATCAGTAAAGATTTAGACAATTTTTACACTCATTAAGGCTAGAAAAGAATCACATTGAAGAAAAATATAATAAAAAAAATTAACAAAAGTATCTTGTCTGTCTTGTTTAACAAAACATGTATTAAAGAGAGACTGCTACCAAAATATACAACTATATATATAGTGTAATTATGCAGCAATTGTTCTTTTAAAAAAGTTTTATTGAAAAGTATTGACGTTCTATGTCTATTGAATTTAACCAGCTTCTTTTCTAAACTTTGCTGCTGCAGTGCAAAAATATCCCAAATCAAGGCTGTGTCTAAGCGTTCAACTTATGGGTAAAGTAACATGAAGAAAATCGAAAGCATTTTTAAGAAGTAAATTTTAAAGTTTCATTAATTTAATTTCTATATTTTTGAATAAATCTTGCTTAAAAGAAACACACACACATAAAAACACCCACATATATATGAAATATTCAGATATAAATAAAAATATATCTATAAGAAGTGAATATAAATAAAGACAAAAGGAAAACTTTTCTTTATCAATACATTTTGTCCTCAGATGGTGTTTATCAAGGTAAATGATCATTTACCTTGAAAAAATCCATCAGAGGACAGAATTCATTGGTAAAAGTTCTCCTTTTGTCTTTATTCATATTAACTATGAACACGGCCACAATGTGCTGACAGTATTTGGAAAATAAAACATTGCTGTAACTTCAAAAACATATATAAAACAACTCACACATTCTTGATAATGGCTGAAAGACTAGCTGAAATTGCTTAGATATAGAGAACTTTTAGACAGTTTTTACACACTTTGTGTCCAGAAAAAAAAACACTTGTACAAATCCAAGAAAAATTAAATAAAAGGCTTCATTGCAGTACCTTGTCTGTTGTCTTTAACAAAACATGTATAAAAGAGAAATTGCTGCCCAAATACACACACATTCTCTCTATAAATATATATAAAAGTCCATGGGTAAGTAATCCAAGAAGATCCTAATAATATAAAATATTAAAACTAATCCACAAAAGAGAGCTCAATATATTTATTATAGAGCATATAAATGAATTACATAAAAATGAAACTCAATTGTACCCCATTTTGATGGCCATTTCGACCCCCCCCCCCGGGATAATCTCAGAAAAAAAAAATCTTTCTTTAACAAACGTTTTTGCATTGACAAGCCCTAGGGAGATTATCTCGGGGAATGAAATGGCCATCAAAATGGAGTAATTGAATTTCATTTTTATGTTATTCATATATATATATATATATATATATATATATATATTTAAAACAAAAGATGGTTCATGTGTGCCTCTAATAATATGTAGATTTAATAGGTCGGTTAATGAAATTTGAGGAATAAAAAGACAACAAAATGATAAACAATACTGCCAGTAAGATTGATGATATTTATTATATATCTTCTATATTCAGACTTTAAAATCTTTCTCTGTGTTTCAATTTAGTCAAAAGGCTAATACATAATAAATATCATCAATCTTATTGTCAATATTGTTATTATTTTATTGTCTTTTTATTTCTCAAATTTCATTAACCAGCTTATTAAATCTACGTGTGTGTGTGTGTGTGTGTGTGTGTAAGGATATCTATACAGGTTTGGTTGAAGATCAACAAAAATTGCTCTATTTTAAGATATTTATATTTAAACTTTGCTTAGTTTGGGTCCTTTTTTGTGGTTTGAAGATAAATAGTCTAAAAAAAATACAGAAAAAGACATGACTCCACAAAGTGACACATCAAGATACAATACTTTAAAAAAACTGACATAACACCTGCTGACGTGTGAAGACAAGACACTCAAAGACTATCAAAGAAAACAAAATGCATACGCAACCCTATCTGCAGAAAAATAAAGCTCTTTTTTAATAGTTGATAAAATATGAAATAATGGTTTATTCATGTTTAATTATTCTCCAGAAATCAAATATGAGTTCAAACTATTGAAAAATTAAATAAAAACTTTTAAACAAAGAACCTTTTGTTGTTTTCAACCAAACCTTCATAAATATAAAAAAAATCAAAACTGCTCGTTGCTCATTTTTTCTGAATGTGCCTGTCTGCAAGGGTTGCTAGTTAATTCCTGTTGCAGATGCCTGCTCAAATAAAATTGTGTTTGTTCAACACTGACTGAGCCAACTTATGATTTATACTGTAACTATACTGAATGAACCTTTGTTACAGTTTCTGGAAGAAAAGCCATCATCTGGTGTGATCAACAGTTTTGGACATGGCTAGTGTGTTCAAACTATTGGTCACAATGACTTGTGATTTTGTTGCTAGCACAACAATTGCCAGGTCAACAAATAGTTCTATTCACTTAATTTCACTCACAAGGCTTGGTGGGAGTAAATCTATGGTAGGACTTTTTGGTATTTCCCAACAGTGCTATATGCTGGGATCATCTCCAGAGGCCAATATTAAAAAGTCACCTCCTCAAAAAATCATTCATGGTGAAACTTGAACTTAAGTTACATACTTGGAATGCTAATGTTCTAACCACAGACACACAAACACACACACACACACATAAGATAAAGAACAAACAAGAAACATTTATAAATCTAACATGTTTTGCTTTTATTAAAGTTTCATCAGAAAATGATATATGAAAAAATTCTGGCATTTTTATTTTTGTGTTTGATTTTCATTGGTTAAGCAAACTTCATGTGAATTTGACTTGTCAAGCAGCGTTTGTGTCTATAATTTATGTCTGTAAGTATATAATAATGTATATATGAATGTAAGTGTGTGTGTGTGTGTGTGTATATGTAAGGATTGACTGAACAATTAAAAAAAAGCTAATTTACGAGACTCTTGAGTCTAGGTGCTAAATATAAGTTTTCAGCTGTGACAAATCCTAATTGTATTGATCTTATATGTATATATATATATATATATATATATATATACATATATATGAAGAAATATAGTTTTAAGATGTGCTATATTTAGGGGATAAAGTGTTCAATATCAGAGATAGAGCATATATAAAAATTAAAATGAACATTGAAGAGGCTGTTTCATGAGATGCAATTGTCAGGCTACCTGATAATTGTGTCTAGCATGAAACAGCCTGTCACTGCTGAGTGATCTTTCAATGTTCACTTATATATATATATATATATATATATATATATATATATATTTATTTATCTATTATGCAGTGTTACATTATTTTTGCATATAAGGCAACCTTTAAATCTTAGAAATTACCCCAGAAAACAGGAAGTCATCTAATACAACACTTACAAAAAGCTAACCTTAAATACTGTGGTATATCACCAACAGTGAGTAGGCTAGTTTGTTTGCACCATGGATTGCAGTAAGCTAACAATGATTTGGTAACTTAACAATGTAAATATAGTTGAAAAAATTCATATTATAATGTTGTACTACTCTTTATAAATGTAATAAAACTACTTTTATGATTTATTAAATGCAATATTCAAGAGATGATTACACAACAATCTGCAAAAGTTCCACTGGCCAACACGCTAAAATAATAAGTAACATCAACAAATCTTTCACTCTTGATTTGTAGAACTATGGGTGCATTCACACCAATCATTATTTCTCATAGTAGTGTTAAATAACACAATTTACAATAACATACACTATATATTTCTAATTAAAAATCATTATCATTGTGATGTTAAGTAACAAAAACATTTAACATGCAAACTTTTATTTTTCAATAATATGCATTATACGGTAATTTTTTTTGCAGCGTTAAGCAACAAAACATTTAAGATGTCATAAAACCTTTAATGAGTCGTAAGAATAAAATTGTTATTTTCATAAAGATTCATGGTGATACTTTATATTATTTTATTCCTTTTGATTCGATAATGATAAAGATAAGCAAAACAACATTTGTAATAACATCAGCTTTATTTTATACGCATAGGAATCATTATGATAAGCATAACTGCTACTGTTAGCCTCACGTTTTTTTCGATAATACTATGGATATCAAATAAAAATCACAAAAATTTACCTAGATTTTGGGTCTCATCTTATATATAGGTAGCCTTATACCCTTATATAGAAATATACTATATATATATATATATATATATATATATATATATATATATATATTCCTTGTTTCTCCTTTTTGCATTCCCCACTCCTCACTTCAATAATGTAAATTTAGGAAATTCTTTTCTAGCTCACGTAATTTGACATTTACTTCTTTTTCTCTTGTGATTTAATTTTAAAATAATCTTTAATAAATTGTCTGGATATATTTAAACCATTTTGTAATTTTGGTCTAATGAGACAGATATTAAAAACTTATCTATTGAAATAAATTTATTACTGAATTCTTTGATGCTATGTTAAGTTTTTTACTTCTCAATGTATATATATATATATATATATATATATATATATATATATATATACTTCTTGAAGCACAGCAAAAGGGTCACTGAAACTCTAAAAACTCATTGGGGAATGTAAACCAAGTTATATCTATGGAACAATATGTCTGTGTGTATATTGAATAACCTAATGAGTTCATTATGTTCTTGTCATTAGTTGGATTTAGTTTTTAACTAATTTCATTCAGAAATATTGCTTTTGATTTTGTTGTGACTGTTGTCATAGTTGCTGATAACTTTGGTTACTTCCGTCTGAGAACAAGAGGGATTACCTGCCCTTGAAGGAATTCGACCTTAGAAGAAAAGATGGGCGAAACACGTGTTGAATCTGTGCCCAGTACGGACATGTCCAATTTGGTAACAGAATGTAGTTTAGAAAAAGATGTGACAAACAAAAGAATTTGTTTTGTTTTTGTATTAATTATACATTGTCTCCTTTTCGCTGTTGTTGAGTACAAAAAAAAAATGACTTCAACTTTGAAAACACACAGTTTTAGAGATCGAAGACTGTTGAATGGAAAAAATATGTAGTCGTTTCTTGAAAGAAACAAAAATCCCAGAATTTGTTTTTTTATCTTACGACCCTTACAGGACGTGCTAGAAATTATAATCATTATTATTAGAAATTAACACCGGAAGATATTTCACACGAAAATTGTATTACGAATATTACCAAGATAGTGGGCACCCTGTTTTTGAAAGACCTGGGAAACGCATACGCATGCATTGGGATTTTTGTTTAGATTAAAAATAAAATTAAAGATAAATAATTTTTACCATTACGACTTTTTGTCAATAGGTATGAAACTTTTGGTAAAATTTGAATTAAAGCTGGAGTTTTCTTTTAATGTTCACTTGCCAGAGGGAACCCAAGTATTTTTTTTTTATTTTATTGTTGACGACAGTAAAATGTGTCTGACGAAAATGAGAGATAGTTCGTGCAACTTCTTGTCTAACTATGTGGTATGAAAACATGAAATTGACGATAAAAAAAAAGAAAAAGATTTGGGCGACCCAAGCTGCTTCGGTTGAATGAAAATATTCCATCTACTTTCTTAGCTACTAACCCCGAGCCGATATATATAATTTTTTTTTTTTTTAGGTGAACACGTGGTAACCTTTTTAAAAACAAGAAATAAACACGTGCAATCCAGATTTCAGAGAAATCTCTCTAATCCCGCCAATAGACAAGGAAATATGAGATGTTTTAATTGTAATTCTACGAAACACTTTGCAAAACAATTATTATTACCACCGTGAAGATAATAATAATAAAAAAGAAGAAGAAATTAATAACATTGTTGAGCATCATCAGTTAATCAAAAACAGTCGCTTGGAATGGAAATAATACGAGATAATGCTTGTTACGAAAACTGTGACCAGTAAAAAAAAACGTGGTTAACTTAAAAATGCCCTTTTTATACCTTAACGTGGGTACCAACACGAATTCACTGAAAAACGACCATGGAAAAAAAAAATGCCCCCAAACTTGATAAAAGACAGTTTTATCGTAAGAATTAAGAGGAAAAAGTAAAAACCAAAGTATTTTTGATTGCCTAATCCTTTAGTTTTTAGAATGTTCGAAATTTTGATTTTTTTTTTTTTTTGCGTCAGCGGGTGGACTAAATTAACAAATTTTTGCAGTGAAAATCTTGCTAAGATCAAATATTTGTTGATTTTTAATAAAACTTTCAGGACTTATTAAAAAATTAATTAAATTATTTTAGAAATGCATCTTTTAAAAAAAATATTTTGGCAAAGTTATATTTTTTACATCTGTTACACACCACTTGTTTAATTTTATGATGACGGATAAAGAATGGATTTTTGCTAAGTATTTTTCTGACTGACACTAAATTCAAATTTGCAGATGGAGTGGAAGTTACTGCTGCTGAAAAAGTAAAATTTCCAGTAGTCATCAGCAAAAAAAGAAAAAAAAAACTTTTATTGAAGCATTTTAGACTTTAAAGAATGATATTCAACTTCTTTTGAGTAGAGTTTTTATGAAGAGTGTTAAAGTTTTATATTTTACAAATGGTACAGCTTGTGTTTTAGGTGATACAGTGGATTTAATCTGTACTTGGTCTAGTCAGTACTGTATTCTTCTCACAAACATGTTACTTCATAAACAAGATGATTCAAATTGAAATCATCTTCTTACACATGTCTGCAATAAAATGGTTAATGCAAAAAGTAAAAACCACAGAAATTATATTGACAATTTTCACATGCATCAAAAAAAAGTACAAACTTGTTAAGGAAAGTAAAGTTTTTTTGTGATAAGGAAATGTGTGAATCTTGTGATGTGTGCATGAAATATAAACATGCACCATTATGTCCTGTTGTGGATAAGACTTTGGCTGATAAATTTAAATAGTTTATATAAACTTAAAGGATCATGGTGATTATTTTCCAAGTGTAGCTTAGATGTGGCACAAAGCCGAACCTATGGGGTACCCAGAGAGGATCAAACTCACTACTCAGTTGTAATTGTTAGCAAGCTTGTCTTGCTAACCATTACATGGAGTGTGTCGTGTCAGGTTACCTCCTCCTAATTTTCGAAACCACTACAAGGGGACCCTTTCCGGTACTATAAATACTCAGTGATAATTATTCACAGTCTCTTCTTACTTTTCCGCTTATACAACAACATATAAATCTCTTGATGAAGATCTCATTCCCATTTGGGAAATGCATGAACAATACATAGACACACACATGTACGTATGCACATTCACTCACTTCACTTACTTTGGACCAAAAAGTTTCCACATTAATTTTTTTACATTATTGTCTTTGTCACTTGTAACCCATTTATTGTTTTTACATTATAATTTGTTTGTACATATATATCGCTTCTTGTTGTTTCTTTACATTTCTTTTGTGGACTCACTTCCCGAGTCTGCCATGTTTGTTGTGCGCATTTCCAGAGACACATGTGTTTATCTCTCAACATTTACACTGGCTCGCAACAGCCAAATGAATCCTGGATTTTGCATATGATTAACACAGTCTCAAAATATTCCGCAGCTTGTGTGATTTCAACTAAACATGAAAATAAAATTGCCCAAGACATCTTATCTAATGTGGATAACATATTTTGGTGCACCTAAAAAGTTCTTAATGGCAAATACAGAGAAATTAAATATCAAAACTTTAACAACAGCAGCTGAATCATCATTCAGTAATGTCATTGTGGAATGGTATAACCCAGTGCTTCTCAACATTTTTCAGCCCATTGACCATTTTTTTCTTAAAAAATTCAAATGGACCACTGCTAGTTTTACTTTTAGGCTGTTCAATTTTCACACTAAAATACTCAATAAAAAGACAGTCTATTTACATTTTAAAATCTATTTTAGTAAACAAGGATAAACACAAGATATCAAAATTAATTTTGATTGTGTCATTCAGTCTTAGTCCATTCAGCTAATGACTACCTAGATCTTGGTGTTTCTGATACAAGATATAATCAATTTTGATGGTGTCATTCAGTCTTAGTCCATTCAGCTAATGACTACCTTGATCTTGGTGTTTCTGATACAAGATATCATAATCAATTTTGATGGTGTCATTCAGTCTTAGTCCATTCAGCTAATGACTACCTTGATCTTGGTGTTTCTGATACAAGATATCATAATCAATTTTGATGGTGTCATTCAGTCTTAGTCCATTCAGCTAATGACTACCTTGATCTTGGTTTTTCTGACACTAGATATCATAATCCATTTTGATGGTGCCATTCAGTCTTAGTCCATTCAGCTAATGATTACCTTGATCATGATGTTTCTGATACAAGATATCATAATCAATTTTGATGGTGTCATTCAGTCTTAGTCCATTCAGCTAATGATTACCTTGATCATGATGTTTCTGATACAAGATATCATAATCAATTTTGATGGTGTCATTCAGTCTATTACAATATTGTGTAATAATCTATTAACATAGGAATAATTTTTTATATGAATAAAAAATTTATGTTATATATAGTATATATAACATATATATATATATATATATATATATATATAATAAACATATATGATAAGAAATAAAATAAATATAGCACGTAATTTCAATATTTTCAAATATAATGGACATTTGTGTAATTAAACAAAGTATTATATTTTTTTAATTCTTCAAATTATGAATAATTCAGCAACATTTTCGTGAAATGGCTACAATTTTTTATGGCTACAAATTCTATGTGGGCCACTGGTGATCCACACGGACCACATTGAGAATCACTGGTATAACCAAATATTAGCAGAAGAATTCTACAAGACTTCATCAGACATTAATTGTGAATCCAAAGTAGCACTTTCTTGAGTGCTAAGAACTCATTTCAAAACAATAGTGGGTTTAGTCCAAACCAATTTGCATTGGGATTTTACGATAGTTTTCCATCAGTTATAGATAACAAACTACTTGCCATGAAGTTTTCATTTGATATTATACATTAAAATATGAAAGCTCTACACAATACCAGACAAAATTATATTGCTGCAGAGTCAAATGAAAAGATCAGGAGAGCCCTCAGGTGTAACATATATACTTGTGCTGATGTGAAATATACCAATGAAGACAAAATGGAAATCCAAGAAAGTTTCTCTTAGATTTCGTAACTTAGGTTACCCTAAAAATATGGAAGTTCTTGTATATTCTGATGCTACATATATGCCAGTCTGGAAGTGGTTTGATCATTTTTATTTAAGGTAAGAACAAGAAAGTGGTACTAAATGGTTTGTCAATCTAAAAGGTTGGATAGTAATCAAAATTCCAGAGATTTTAGCATTAAGTAAGGCAACAGACACTGAATTTTTAATTGTTTTTTCAGTACAAGAGATTTTTGGACTGAACATATTACCATCATTTCAATGCTATACAGACAGTGTCACTAGTAAATGTTTTATAAACTGCAAACATTGCCACTGACAAAAGTTTACAAGTAGATATGGTAAGATTAAGTGAAATCTTATCAGACGGTAGAAGCTAAAATGCATTGGGTGGATGGAAGACTGCAGTTGACAGATTCTTTAATAAAGAGAGGTGTCTCTACAGCGAAACTGTCAGAAGTACTTGAAACCTCAAAATTGAGAATGTGTGTTGTGGTGTAATGGATATTGGCTCAGAGAGAAAACTTAGAGAGCTGAGTTTGAATTCCAGTCAAGTTTGTTAGGTTCACTTATGCACAGATACCCTTGGGAAAGATATGAATCCATCTCTTCTCCTTGCAGCTATGAGGTGAATAGCAGGACTGGGTCCCATAGATTTGGTTGGCAACCAGTCTACTGCAGAAAGAAATGGCAACCTACTGCAGGAAAAAATCTGCCTAATCAGTTATGTATTGAAATATACATGATCGCCCAAGCATGTATCATGTATGGCACATAACTGACTAAAACTGCATTTGGCAGAACCCTTTGGGAATACAAAGTGCTGTAAGCTATGATGTTTTTATTTTTTTTACAGTAAGGTTCACCCTGTACAAGGCCTGGGGGCCACTCAAGATAGAGGGTTATGATAAGAGGTAATTTATATAGATAGGAGGGATAGGTAATGGTTGAATCTATATTTGAATAAGTTAAGATTGTACTGATTGAGGAAATATCATCCAGGGAGTCTGTTCCGTAGGGTAGTGGTCCACAGGAAGAAGTTGTTCGAGTGGAACTTACTTCTTGCCGAGGAAATACGGAAAGAATGAGGGTGGTTTGCTATTATGTAAGTGACATGTCGGGTTATAAGGGAATATTTTTGGCCAAGCCTACGGGCTCGGAAAACCCACAGTAAACTCGGCCTTGTGCCACATACATCCCTTGTGTTGGGGAGGGGCTGTTAAATATTAAGAGTTAAAGAGAGAAGACACAAGCACATCTGACCTTCTAATTTGTGGCACTCACTACTAGATTGACCTGTGTGTATAACTGTACCGTATTTCATATTGTACTGGTTATGTACAATAAACCTTTTTTTCTATTATCCACATGGTGTTAAGTATTTATTCCCTTAGCACGAAATATAACAATGAGTAACTGGCCATGGTTAAATGTGATTAGCAGAAATGCCCAACAAGTTGAATTGACAAAGTTTGCAATAAGCAATAAGAAGAGAAAGAAAAGAACAGAGCAAAAATAATATTGAGCAAACAATATATGTAAGGTGAAGCAACAGTAATAAGGCAAAAATTTCACAAACTTAGAATGGTGTTAAAACACAAACAGAATACAGACAAGTGATTGCAGCATTCAACTTTAAGACAATAAAGAACAACTAAGATGAGGCTGAGAAGTGCCCTTTCTTACTGGCTCTCAAAGAAATCCCAGCATGCATCTGTATGTTTTGCCTATAAATTTGGGGAAGGGGTTGTTTTTGCAGTTATTCCCTATGTATTGAAGCAGCAATCACAATTTAAATGTTAGTATTACACATTAAAATTCTTAGGCTTGCATGAGGAATATCTTATTTCAAATGGCTTAATTCATTTGCATGGATCACCCTTTACTCAAATTAAACCAAGTATTTTTCCTTTTCTTAGAAATCAAATCATCCAACAAAATTCAGTGAAGTACTATTTTTCAAATCAAACAATATATATATGCAAAACACAAGTAGGCAAAGCAACAGTAATAAGGCAAAAATTTCCACAAACTAAGAACGTTGTTAAAACACAAAAGGAGATACAGACAAGTAATTGCAGCATTCTGACTTCAAGAAAAGAAAGGACAAGAATATAGCAGATGAGACTGAGAATTGGCCTATCTTATTGGCTCTCAAAGAAATCCCAGCATGCATCTGTATGTTTTGTCTATAAATTTAGGGAAGTGGGGATGTTTTTCCAGTTATTCCCCTATGTATTGGAACCAGCACATTTTAACATTGAAGATTAAAAAAAACAGGCAACATTTTCAGCATATACTTTTATTCATTTTAAGAAAGGTAAAATTGAGACTCAAATAAAAAGAAAACTGCACAGTTTATGGAGAAGGTGCTGTGAATGATCATATATGTCAAAAATGGTTTGTTAAGTTTCATACTGGAGATTGTTTTAATGGACAATGCTCCAAGGTTGGGTAGATTGATTGAGATTGATAGCAATCAAACCAAGACATTATCTGAGAATAATCAATATTATATGTGAGAAATAGCCAACAAACTCAAAATATTGAAATCAACCAATTAAAAACATTTTCACAATTTTGGTTATGTTAATCACTTCGTTGTGTAACTGCCACATCAGATAAAACAAAAACCTACTGAACCCTATTTACATATGCAATCAACTACTTAAAAGTAAAAATATTAAAAATATTTCAGAACAAAAAATTCAATTCATAACAAAAATGAGGAGTAACAAAAAATATATTACCATAAAATGGTACTACAGAAATATAATAATGATCAAAAACAGCTAAACTAGGTTATTTGTCCTCTCTCATCAGAATAAAAATCGATGACAAAAAATTGTGCACAATGATTAAAAAATTATACAACCCAGGATTAATATTATATGCAAAAAAGTAATATTAAAGGCTAATTAACTTTAAGCTCACCAACTACTCCTTATAGAGATGGCTGAAATAAATAAAATAAAATAAATTTACAATGAATGATGAAAAGTAAATAGTTTCCAACAATGTGGAGCATAAGATATGATGGGGTAAATGAAATGACCCATCACCAACTAAATCCTAAATCACTAAATCCTTTTTTCATTCTGTTGTTAATGAAGAAAATATTTCATGTAAGAAATTCCCAAAACTATGACAGTTATTGTCTTTATGTCCTACTATTTAATGGATTACCATTCTGTTCTTTCAGAGTGGAAACACTTTTCATCTCCCCTATTCCAAATAAAAATCATTATTATATATTAAATTATTCATCTGAATTTCCTCATATTTGTAATTTTTATTAGTGTTTAAACTACTGTACTCTCCAGTCTTCTTTATGACTAAATTTCTGAGATCAGATTACTAAATTTCTGAGATCAGATTACTCTTATAGAATTATTCTTGCAGATCAGTTTTTATTGTCCTTTAACAACTAAACCCTCTAGACTTCTAGAGTTATCTTTTACATTCCAGAAATGTTGAACAAAACACTTTATTTAATCCCCAGGTATATGTAGTTCACATTTTTATATTTGTTATATCTAGTGCATTTCACAGAGAATGTTGAAAAGAAACACTTTAATTAATCCAAAGGAATATATGGTCCTCATTCTTAAGCTTGTCATATCTAGTATGCATCCTGAGGAATGTTGAATAGAACACTTTATTTGATCTACCAGCATATACTGTTCTGATTATTATGCTTTCATATCCCATATATTTTCTAGAAAATTTTGAATAGAATCCTTTATTTGTTTTACCTGGAAATGTTGTTCAAATTATTATATTTATATGTTATTGTTTTTCATGGTCATATCCAGCAATATATCCAGTCATAACTAGTATCCTTTATAAGCAATGTCATATATAAATGTTTCTTTGATTCACTGAGATATGTATTTCTCATTCCAGTTCTAATCTTATCCAATGTCTTTACTAGGGAATGTTGAATTTTATTTATTATTCAGTCAAGTTAGCTCAGATATTCATGAGTTTATATGGCCAAGCATCATCATCCTGCATCATAGGTCATTAGGGAGGCATCCTGCATCATAATGTAGCTGGTCAATATAGATGGTTGCTGGGTGACCAACTTGTTTTGCACCATGGCTAGGTGTCCAGAACAATAGATCACTTGTGAGTTCTTGTTTTGCTCACCAGCAGCGTCCTGCAAAGCACACTCTGCATTTACGCAAGACTGAATTATTTATTTTAATATATTTGAAATAAGCACTTTTTAAAACAATGGCAAAGTTCAAAATTGTAAATGTTTAGGTAAACTCAACTTGGCTACATGAGTTTGGTTATTTATTTATACTGGCATGAGCTTCCACTTGTAACATCTCAGCACACAATTATTCCATTCCATCATAGCTGTTTTGCATTCATGTAGATTTTCAATGCCAGTTATTTTGCATAAGTTTTTCCAGGAGGCACAGCAGAATAATGGATTGTGGCTTGGATTGAAGAATTGGAGAACCAATTTTGAATTCTACTTGAGATCATTACATTCACTTATGTGCTAATACCTTTGGGAAAGGTATGAATCTATCTTATTGTGTATATACATAAGAATGTATAAATCTCAGGGATGAGTCCATAGAGCTGTGATTTAGTTGGATGTTGTCTCCAGGAATTGTTAAGTATAGCTCTCAGCATCCAAGTGTAGGTTCTATTGAGCTTAGACTCTAGGGTTTTAGTTAATGTCCAGGCAGGGGCACCATTCATTAATGCCACCTCTACAGTGGCTTCAAAGAATCTCTGCTAGAGGGTTGTCTCATCCTTGCACCTTTTCTCTTTGTTATCATCCTTGATTATCTATTGAGAACGTACCTCAACAAACATTATCACCTAGGTTTTATCTTATCTCCAAGAATGTTGAATAGAATTACGTATTTGTCTTATGTGTTCTTTTCATATCCTGTGTTGTTCATAGACAATTACAGTTTTATAATCATCACTTCTTACTCATAGTACTAAGCTGTATTCCCACTGAACCAATATATATTTCTGGACTATTTCATTATAGAGTTAATCTCACAGCTTCCAAATGAGTTTTACTAACATATTTTTGAATATTGAATAAATATATTTTTATAGGTTTATAGATACATTTTTCTTTTAAATCATTTCACTCCAAGCAAAGCAATAAAGCCACTAAGACACAAGGGATTACTGAGTGTGAGAGAATATGAGAAAAAGAAAAAAAACATTATTAAGGAGAGAAAACAATAAAAGAAAAGGAATTAAGTAGACAGAAGATAATGGTTGATACTGCATGAAAATCTTTGGAAATCAAAGTTGATTAAAAAGCAAGAAGCAAGCAGGAGAGTTTCACAAGTGAGAAGTGTGGAAGAAGAAACTGTTAACATAGAACTTGCAGTTACATCAAGCCATTTCAACTGTAAAATGATGAGACCTTACTACCAATCTAGTAGTATGCTTAAATTCATAAAGTCTAGGTATCAAAGACGAAAGCTCTTCTGAACAATTTCCATGAAAATATTCATAGAGAAGGCACAGTGAAGTGACGTTATACTGCAAATTCTTCTATGTATTTTATTAAGAATCACTAAATACATAGCAGAAGCACCAAACCAGATGTGTCAGCAATACTACCATGAACAAATGGTAGACTTATAAATGTGTAAGATAGACTCTGGAGAGAAAAATTGTCTATCACTACACAGATGATTTAGCAATTGATTCAATATAATCTTTCCACTTCATGCTAGCAGAAAATAGCCCAAGAATTGGCATGGAGTCACTCTTCTGGAAGTTAGCATCAAGTATGTCAATGGAAAGCAAAAAAGATTCTCTCAGATGATTAAAAGAGAGTAATTCTGTTTTGCAGGTGTTAAAATTAAGAAGCCATTTCTTGCCCCAGTTAACAACAGATCTGAGGTAATTTTTGAGCTCAGTTACCAATTTGACCTTATCAAACCAATCAAACTTACCACTAAGACTGGAGTAAATAGTTGTGTCTATAAATACTAAATTTTTTTGTTTTTTTAATCCACACCAAGCAAGATGATAATGATACTAAGACACAAAGGGTTCCAAGGAGTGAAAGAAAATCAAAAGATTTGAGTGAGAAGTGAAGAAAAGGTCTGCTGGATTGGAAACAGGATTCATGAATACAGAAAATGGCGATTGACATCGCATTTAAATTTTTAAAGATTGCAGGCATGGTGGAGTAATGGATAGCAGCTTGGATTGAAGAACCAGAGAGCCGAATGCGAATTCCAATCAAATCCATTACATTCACTTATGTGCTAATACCCTTGGGAAAGGTATGAATCCTTTTCTTCTCCACTCAACTATGGGTAAATAGCAGGACAGACCAGGTTCTGTAGCCTTGGATGGCAACTGGTCTACTGTAGAAAGAAATGGTAACCTACTGCGGGAAAAAATCTGCCTCGTCAGTCATGTATTGAAAGATACATGATTGCCTAAGCATGGTACATAATTGACATAACTGACTGAGGTGGTAAGGAAGCAAGAAATTGGAAGTGCAAGAAAAAAAAACAATTAGAATAGAACTGAGTTGTATATTGCTATTTCAATAGTAAAATGGGGTACCGGTATTAATGCAAAAAGATCTAGAAGAGTGGCCTTTCAAGACAACTTTCATTTCCGGATTTGATAAGAAAGATTGAATCGAAGTAAAAATGTGTCTTGACATAATCATAACTTTTTATCTTGTGAAGAAGACCTTGTCACATGACTTTGAGATACCCAAAGCAACAGCCTTCACCATTCTTACCTAATGCTTGATAGACACTTTCATCAATAGCCATTAATCAATCAGCAGTTTACCTAGAGAAGCAAAAGCCATATTGCTTATGGGTGTTTGCATGCATTATCTTTCAAATAGTGAAAAACCTACCAACTACTTATGTATAATGATCAAAATAAGATTTTTTTCTTTAATACTAAATTACATCCAGTACAAAGCTCAAGAGTAACTCAAGATAGAGGGCTACAGTCACCAAAATGGTAATGCCCTGGCATGTGATATAAATGGAATAGAAGGTTATAGGAAATGAAGAGGATAGATAATGACTAACCCAGGTCTTTGAAATTTATTGAAGTGTTCAGAGAAGTATTCATGTGGAAGTCTGTTCCACAGAGTGCCAGTTCTTGGTAAAATGTTTTCTGAGTGAAACTTTATTTGGGACACAGATAAAATGAAGGTGATTCAATTCTGTAGAAAAGCAACATGATGTTTTATAGCCGTAAAGGTCTGAACTGGTAGAATTGAAGAATAGAACTCATCTAAACATTTGCCATGGAAATATCGATAGAATAGTGACAGGCTTGAAACATTGTTTTTGTAGAAAAGAGGTTGCTGAGTAGAAAATAAGTCATGCTATATGTAAGTGATTGTTTATTAAGGCAGGAAAGTGAGAAGTGTGCAGTTCCAGCCTGTCCTTTTGTATAATAGAAAATAGAAGCATTAACTCATTTTTATAGTGTGTGAAGAATTGGATTCAATTTCAAATTCATTACATTATGTTCATTATACAGTCATTTAATATATCATTTCATTATATTTCAAATTTATTACATATTGCATATATTTATTAATATATCATTTCGCTATGTTTCAAATTAATTACTTAATGTACACATTCATTAATATACCATTTCATTATATTTCAAATTCATTGCATAATTTATACATACATTCATTTTATTATATTTCATTTTCATTATATTTAAATTACATCTCAATTTTGTTACAAAAGCTGACAATGCCTGTATAATTTGAATAAATGCAGTAGTCAAGCAACTGCTTATGTTGCTTCAAATCTGAACAAATTAACAGGCTTCATTTTAATTAACGATATTAATTATTAAGTTTAACCACATTATCAACAACAACTTGACATAAACAAGTGCAAGGTTGAAATCTTTACTTGCAGTTTCTGTTCCAATAATGAAAGCTTCAATTCAAGAAATACTTTGGTTAAATCATGCTAACAGCATCTATTAATATGTTATAGCAGGATACAAGAGAGGATTAATAACCAACAGGAATTAACTGAATTTTGATCTGAAATTTTCATTGTATAATATTTTATGTTGCTAGAAACTATATTCTTACTGGGTACATGTGTTTGAGTTATTCCTGTCTTTTATTTTCTTAAACAGTGAAATTAATAACAACCAGCCTAGATTGAGAAAGTCTTACTAAAGAGAAATTGCGTCTTTCACAGGAATCGAATCTGTATCCCTTTTCTCCATCAGGGATAAATTCTCCATTTTAGTTAAAGCATGCTGCTATCTTTTTGACCACGTTGAACCAGCCTGACAGAACAAGATTTGAATAACCTATTTAAGGAAAGCATGTTTCTTGTTGGGATTTCTATGAATCTATATCTGCTAGTGTCAGTTTTATATGCAAAACGTAAACAACAGTAATTTTGGAAAGGATTTTTTTATCTGACATTATTTCTATGGGGTTCATGTGTTTGAATTGATTTCCCTATTTCATCTACATAATTAATGCTGAAGCACTGGGACAAGTGCACTGACAAAGAAGAATATTTTGAGAAATAAATATTTGTTTTGTCAAGCAAATGCTTTTTTTCATTACAGATGTATTGATGTCATACTCAGGATGACAATAAACTATATCCAGCAGCAAGGCCTCTGATCAAGAGGTTTTGAGGAGTGTGGGACCATCTATTAATTGTTGTTGCTCCCAGGTCTGCTCTGACCCAAGATGGTAGCACCTGTTATGTTCCCAACTATGGGCAAATAGTTAACACCCAAACTGGGGTCAAAACACTATGAAAGTAAAAAAATACATTTTTATTGTAAAAATACTAGCAATATATCTTTATAGTAAGAAAGTACCAGCAATACATTTTTAAAAAAAAAATTAGCAGCAATACATTTTTTTAAAAAATTAGCAGCAATATATTTTTGAAAAAAACATTAACAGCAATACATTTTTGGAAAAAAAAAAAAAGGAAAAATAATAATCAGGCTTCTTGATCTATAATTCTGGTATTGCTTGAGATTACCCTTCTTTGGTAGGGGTATCACCAGTAATAGAGTCCACTCTTTAAGTCACTTCTTCTGTTCCCAAATCTGCTTGCATAGACTTGTTAGGGCCTTGACAGTTATTTCACTTCCATTTTTCACCAGTTGAGAGGGTACATTGCCCACTGCAGGGTACCTTACTGCTGCTTCTATCTCCACCTTCAGTATTGGTAGACAGTCTTTGCTTTCTATGAGGTACTGGTCAGCTGGTATTTATCAACCTCCTCATGAGGCAGGATGTGGCACAAGGCTGATTTTTATATGGGGCAAATCTGAGCACATAGGCTTAGGCAAGAATTCCCCGTAGACACCACATACATGGGGTCAGGTTTGTCTACCTCCCCAGATGAGACTTTTCCCTTTGGCATAGCCTTGTCTAGGTTCATCTCTGCCTAAAGGCAGAGAGTTTGACAAGTGTGCTGTGATCCTGGCTTGAAACAGCTTTAAAAACCAGAGGCCCTGGTCAGCTTTCAGTAAAGAGGTATCTAGATGAAGTTTGTAATTGTACAGGCCATACCAGTATTTGGTCCACCTATTCAGAACTTCCACTCTGTCTGTCAGTAGCTTGATATCTTTGTCTTAGCTGGCTGGTCTTGGTGAGGGATTTGAGTGTATTCTAGGCCTTCTTGCTATCACCTGATTTTATGCCCTTCTCAATGGTGCTGCACTGCACTTCTATCTACTCCTCTTTGGATGTTCATAACTTCTTCCAAGTTTTTGGCAGAGACTAACTAGGAATATGAAAATGCAGTTATAAAGAGTTGGAATTTTTCCTTTTACCTTCTGCCAAAAAAAAAAAAGTAAAATGTAAAATTGACAAAAAAAAGAAAGAGAAGAAACCCCAAGTTGCCCCCGCCTCCAAGAAAGAATTTAAATCCAACTCTATGGCATTGAATAGTACATTCTAGCTGCAGCTTTACATATCTCAAAGGCATTTGGCAGGATTTGGCAAGATTTGGCATGCTGGCCTTCTTCACAAGCTACAGTGTCTCTGGCCAGTTCTAGTTCTTAGCAAATCATGAAATGAAAGTTCTGTTGAACAGTCACATTTCTAGATCATTTCACATTAATGAGTGGGTTTTTTAAAGCTCTATCCTTGAAATATTTTTTTACTTTTTTTCTTATTGTTATGGGACCTACTTTTATGGACTAAATGAACTCGTCCTATTACTATATATACAGGGAGATTATGCCTCTCAAGAGAGCTGTCTACAGTTGACAATTTGACTACTGTACTTTGCCGTCAGTCGGACGTGCAACACTTTTGTATTCATTCTTTTTGTTAATAATATGTTTTCACTAAATTGCTGAGTTCGAGTTTTTTTCGGACCTATTCTGGGTTCACAACACTTATCTTCATCAACAACCTTTCTGATGACATCAGTTCCTAATTTGGTATTTATTTTGATTACACAGCTATTTACTCCTGTGTCAACAGTAAGTCTGGTAGGTTCAACAAATTAAAACTAGTAGCTACTCTTGAAATGGCCCCCAGTCAGTAATTAAGCAGAGCAAGAAATGGTTTGTTAATTTTAATGCCCCCTCTGAACTGAAACGGATGTCTTTTAATCCTTATAGAGAAACCATTTTTGTCTTCCATCACTATGGCTGATGCTAACTTCCAGGAGAAGAACTCATTGCAATTTTCCACTGAATCAATTGCTGGGTCCACTACTAGGAAAGTTTTTTCACTGTGTAGTGCCAGATAATTTTTTTTGCCAGAATCCATCTTATACATTTATAAATCTACCATTCATCCAGGCATTGAATATTACAGTGCGACTCAAAAGTGTTTGTTCCTATAACATTTCTAGAATATACAAATTTAAACAATTGTAATGGCTTGTGTAAACATTAAAATAAATATATTTAATTTAAAATGACATGTCCAACATGACATAAAGGTTTAATTAATAAAAATCTCGATATTATTATTTATTTAAGGATTTCTATATATTTCAGGTGAATCAAAAGTGTTTGCAGAAATCATAAATTTTAAAATAATGGCTCATGGGAAGATGCTTACTGCTGATGAAAAAGCCAAAATATCAAAATTACTCTCAAATGATAAAACCACACTGGAAATAGCAAAAAATAATTAAACGAAATCATCACACAGAGAAGCAATATGTCAATGATGGTAAAGTTGAGTGCAAGAAGCACCGGAGTGGTCGCCCACATGCAGTTAACAAGAGAGATTTAAGAAAAATTAAAAGAGCACTCAAACAGAACTCTCAGAGCACCAGCAAAGAGATTTTTAAGCAAGCTGGTGTTGAAGATGTATTGAAAGCAACACGAAATCGCCTCCTCCGTAGTATGCCAAAACAATGTTCTCCAATTTCATGGCCTCTGTTGAGCAAAATGAATCACTGGAAGATGTTAGAATGGACAAACAATTACTTAAAAATTGATTTCCAAAGAGTAATTTGGACAGATGAAGCCCGAGCTACATTAGACAGCCCCCGATGGTTGGAAAAGAGGTTGACTTGTTCACGGTGGAATTCCTTGTCAACAAGGTGGTGGTGGAGTGATGATCTGGGCTGGAATTTGTGGCTCGACGTTAATTGGACCATTTCTTGTGCGAGAAGGACTCAAACTGAATTCAACTAATTATTGTCAATTTTTAAAAGAAAATTTCATACCCTGATTGAATTCACAAAATGAGTTCCGTAGTAATCTTGTTTATCAGCAAGATAATACCCCCAGTCATGTGGCACACTTCACCAAAGAGTGCTTGGCAAATCAAGGGGACAAGATTATGGTATGGTCACCACAGAGTCCTGATTTAAACCCTATTGAGAACTTTTAGACCATGGTAAAGCATCAAGTTTATGAAAATGGACAGCAATTTTCTAACAAGGATCACCTGTGAAAGTGCATCTTGGATATTTGTTCTAAAATTACAGCCAGCGAAGTTAGGAAACTCACTTCATCAGTTGATAAATGACTTATTGAGCTTCTTAAGAATAAATAGTCAAAAAATTAAATATTAATGTGCTCCTTATGTTTTCATACATCTAAACAAAGCCATACCAACTTTCATTAGTATATATAATACATAATACACCTTTTCATTATTTTGTACAATTGATTTGAACAGTACCAATTTTTTGTATTGAAGTTAAAGTTTGCAAAAACTTTTGAGTCAGTATTATTTCCTTAATTAATAAAAAAATCACAAATAAAGCTAATTTTCATAATTTATTTTAAGATGTAATGTTTGGGCATTGGGCAAGCAGTAAGGAATTAAAATATTCAACTTTTGTCCATAAAAAACACATTTTATTAGCGAAAATGCAAAATATCAGTATTTGCAAACTCTTTTGAGTTGCACTGTACTGCCATATTTGGTCTGGTGCTCCTGCTAATATATTTAAAGATTCTTTACAAAATCCAAAGAAGAGTCAGCCGAGATGGCTTCAGTCATTTTCCTACTGCCATAATGTAGCTTCCCTCTGTCTTTTTTATAAATATTTTCATGGCAATTGTTTTGATGAGCTTTCCTCCTTGTTTTTCTTTGGTTTAATTCCCCATCCTCTCCCTCATTAGGTGGTCAGTGATATCAGTTCTCTGGTGGATGCGGGGCACCTTTCGTTTTAGGTGTGTTTTTTGTAGTTGTTATTGTGTCTGAATGAGTGCATGGTTGAATGAATGCTTGGGATGAATGAATGTTTTATATTATTAAAGACCCATATTGATTTCATCCAGTTAACTGATTTTCTGCCACATTTAGGGATTGTGGGGCGTGTGGGGGGGGTATTACTAACATTATTTTGTTTAGTTTCTTGTAAATAGTTTTGTTTCCATATTGAAAATACTTATTGGGGCTAGATTTTAAATTGTTGTTTTTTATTCCTGCCTCCTGCCCCACAGACAATGAATTGTACATAAGAGGACTAATTAGGATTTTCATAGAGACAATGAGGTATTATGGTGGATGTAGTAAGAAAGGTAAGTAAGAATGCGTTGTTTTGGTGTTAGGAATATTGTGGTATTGTTATAAAATAAAATAAGACATATCTCGGCTGATTTACAGGCAAATAAATTAACATACTCAAGAGCGAGAGCTGGATGTGAATGGGACAAGGCCCCATCACAAAATGACCATTATCTTCATTTACGCATGTTCCCAACGTATTTGAGTTCGATTGAAAAAATAAAATAATATTTTAAAGTGTTTCTATTTTTTGACCAATAAAAGTGCTTCCCTCCTAATTATACTCGCGTCATTTTTTGAGCCTGTTAAGCCATAAAAAAATGCCATAAAAGGGGTCACATGGAATGGTCAGGCTGAGCGGTCAGCAGCAGTCAGCAGGGGGAGCGCCAGCGCCAACCAGTGTGAACTACTATGAGAGATCAACCCAGATTCGAAGCCGGCTTATGAACTTGACCACAAGGTAGCTGTCCCGAACCCACATGTTCCTGTTGAAATAAATCACGTAAATCTATTTCTGCTGTTGTATTTATTTCTTGCAGCCATACACTTGTCTATAACAGTATGTTTGGGTCAGTGTTTGTGGCTAGCTAAGTTAAACATTAAGACAGAAGAAGACCGTCCTTTTCCCCATTCTCCATTTTGACCTTGTGTCACATTTTGTATTTTAATAAACAAATATCACTCTCCTCCTTGTTACCTTGACTTCATGAATTTAAAACATATTACTAGATTGGCAAATAAGTCTCATCATTTTACTGTTAAGTTCTATTCTAATAGTTTCTTTTCTCACACTTCTTGTCTGTGACCCTGTTATTTTATTGTCCTTTCTTCTCAGTAAAGTCTTCTCATTCTTTTTTATTCTCAGTAACCTCTTGTGTCTTAGTGGCATTATCACCTTGTTTGGGGTGAAATAATAAAAAATATATCCAATGATTGTCCATCATCATCATAAACCTATTTATCGATGTTTTTTTCTTGACAATAGCTTTTAAATAAATACCTTCTAAGGATACATTGAAATTTTCTGTGTGTTTTGAGTTTCGAGAAAATATTTTGCAACACAGTCTTAAAATCTTCATCATTCATTCATGGTTTTGACAAATCTTTCTCCTTTTTTTTCTAATTTATAATTTTCAGTTACAAATTCAGTAAACCAAAATCTTACTGTCTATTTGCTGATAGAATTGTCGCCCCAGATATGGAATTTATATTCCTTGCCCCATCTGTTCCATTATGTGTTAATGGCCCCAAGTGAACTCATTCATAAAACATTAAAATCATGTGTGAAAGGCTATCTAGATTTGTCAAAAAACTAAAAATTTGAAATTAAAAGAAGAAAATGAAATTTTTGCTGAATAATCACTATATATGAACTCTTTCCCCTAATATTTTGTGTATAAAGGTGGCAAAAGTACATTGGATGCAAAAGTAACAATCATAGTGTAGAAAGTGGTAGAGTTATATAGGTATTATACTATCCCTATGAAACAGACTCCTAAGAGGATATTTCCCCAATCACTACAATTTTAACTTGTTCAAATCTAGAGTTAACAGTTATCTTTCCCTCCTATCCATATAAACAATCCCTTAACGTAAGCCTCTGCTTTGAGTGACCCCTGGGCTCTGTACAAGATGAACCTTACTGTAGTAAAAAAAATAAAATAAAATAAAATCTTGTTTGCTTTCTGAGATTTAGGTTTCAATACTGAATCGAGGCAAAGAAAGCCTTGTTTCATTTTATTAAGAATGAAGGATTTTTATCAATATCTTTTGCTACCTTTATGCCAGAATAACTGTTACTTCTGCATACACATTTCATCTCTAAAATCGAACAATTATTATGGGATAGAATTAGTATTCATAAATATTATACTGCCTTCTAAGTTTTAGGTTTCAGTATTGAATTCTGGGTAGATGTCTGGGTAATGTAATGGATGTCATCACAGAAAGTGGAATTAGCTGACTTCAAATTCCAGCCTAAGTTATGTTCATTTTTGCCTTAATGTCCTTAGAAAAAGCATCAATTCATTTTCTTCCCCTTCCAGCTATGGCTAAAATAACAGGGTAGACTGAGCTCTCAGGACATAGGCGATCATGGTTCTCCACAATTTCCTGTCCTTTGTAGCTCTTAATAAATTTTGTTGTTTTGTTTTTTGTTATTTCTCATAAATCTTGTTCCAGCATCCATTTACTCAAGCTCGATAGGTAGGTTATGCATTGCTTTCCTCTGTCCCTTATACCTTCAATCTGTCCTGTGAGTATCAGATTCTCTAAACCCTCTTTCCTCATTATGTGCCCCAGAAATTTCAATTATCTCTTTCTGATGTTAAGTATAAGTTTACTTTTTTGTTTCCATTTCTCTAAAACTTTGTCATTGCCCACATATTTGGTCCATAGTAGCCTCAGCATCCTTCTGTAGAACCACATTTCTGTTGCTTCAAGTCTCTTCTTCATCTTTGAGAAGACTGTCCAGTATTCACTGCCATATAAGAGGACAGATATCACATAACAGTTTAGTACTCTTTTCTTTGTTTCTAATGAATAACACATTTAAATTCATGCAGTTGAAGCCCCAACGAAGGAAGCTCATCAGAATAATTATTATAAAAGTACCTGTAGAGAAGACAGAGAGGGAAACTGTGTCATGTCAGTGAGAAAGTGCATTTTGAATATCCAGCTTAATTTTGCTTGCAATAGAATGCTGAGAATATCATGGACTAAACATGTTAGCAATAAGGAAGTTTTAATGAAAATGTAAATAAAAATTACTCTTGTACTTAGAATCAAATAGTGAAAGTTAAAATTTTTGTGAAACAAGAAAGAGAGCTTGGATAATTTGACACTCATGGAACATATTGAATGCAAAAAGGCAGCAATAAACATTGAATAACCGACCTAATGAGCTTGTGTAAATGGACGGCAGAACAAGCACTGAGAGGAATAGTAAAGTGACAAATTTTGCTTAGAACTAAAAAGGATAGGGAATTGTAGAGAGCCATGATCGACCATATTTTGAAAGGATATGGCATATATAAGAAGTGATCACCTTCTACATACAGTTAATGCAGTACTTTTCAACCAGGGTTCTGCGGAACCCTAACATTCTGCCAGTAAAGCCCAGGGGTTCTGCAAGAAGTTACACAAGTACTATGATTGACAGCACAATTGCTGTCTGTGGAAGATGAACTTTGTCAAAAACACCACCCAATATTAAAGATTTGTGCAAGAAACATCAGGCTCAAGTTTCTCATTGAATTTTTAATGATAATAAATGTAATCCATTTAAACTGAAGTTTTTTAATACATGTGTAATAACCATAGAAGCAAGATTAAAATTGCATATGTACGTATACAATATTTTTACAGTTTGTCTTTGTATTTTTTTGTAAATAAATCGGAAGATGAGTATTTTTATTTTATTTTAATAATTGAAAGCTTTTTTTTGCATAAGACAATTTATTGCAGGGGTTCCTTGAGCCACTGGAATGTTTCCTTGTGGTTCCACTCCAGCAAAAAGGTTGAAAACCACTGAGTTAATGAATATTTTAAATGGTCTTGCATTACCACTGTGGATGTTAATCATAGGCAGTGCATGATTTAAAAGTTTCTTCCTCTTTCCCTTTTGGCTATGCTAGTGACAATATGTCTCGCCTCACTCTGTTGGCATGTAAGTACCTCAGAGACACATATTGAAAGATGTTTTGAACTTTTCACTTTAACTTCATTTTTTATTTTCCTTATTGTAACATGTCCATTTAATATATTTATATATACAAGTTTTTTTTATCATTTTTAACATTAAATATATCACATTAAGAGATACAAAAATCCATTACTGCTTTAGAAAATATAATTGTCTGTTTAAATTCCATGTTTTCATAGTTATTTTGCCCAGACTCACAAGAGTCCACCAATATTGTTTGCGGGACAAATGTATCAGGAGCCCATAATTATTTACTGAAAAATGTCCACACCTCACAACAAAAATGGTGAGTCCCACAACAATTGTAAAGCTACTCAATTTTACTTTTGTGGTAGATTTACCAGGATAATTATTCTATCAAAACTTTGGGAATAAAACAAGCTGACTCAAGAGTATGAAATTAATAATATATTTTTATTTATTTGCTTTATAGTGAACCCTTTGATTTTGGTGTTGCAAAAATGTTCATTTATAAGGCGGATATTGGTAGCAGTCTGGAGAAAGTTCAGTAGTGGTAGTTCTGAAGACAGACAGTGCTAGAGGAAGTAGCAATATTAGAAATATGTCAGTTTCAATCTACTTTGTTTTTCTCGGCCCTAAGCAGGGTAGAAATATGATTAGCAGATGACCTCTTAACTACTTCTTCATGTGTCACGCATGGCTGGTTTCTCTCCAGTAGTGTTCTTTTGTTCCATCCTCTCCTGCCATCCTCCCTTCTCTATCTCAGAGGTGTGAGCTTATATCTATTTGATCAGACTCAGAAACTCTGGTGCAAACATTGATTTCGACTAACATCAAAAGTATCTTTGTGTTAATTTTTTTGATTGGCCAAAATTATTTTATTTTCCAATGTTCTTTTTCTTTTTTTTTCTAACAGAATTTATGCATGGGGGCCTCCCCTGATTTTTGTTAGTTTTCAGGCACAAATTAATAAGCTCTGTTCCTGCAAACTTCTGGAATTTTTTGGCTGGGTTCAGTATTTTCTTCTTCCTCTTTTTATTTGAAGTTGCATTCTTGTTAGATGAGAGATGTATAGAAAGAGAAGTTTTGAGAGAGAGAGAGAGAGAAAGAAAAAAGAGATAAGGGTTTTGAAGGAAAGCACAAATGCCTTTTTTTCATTTGAGTCCTTTTTATTTTTTGTATATATATTTTATTTTTATACTTTTACACCTTCTTAAACAGACAAATCTATTTAATGCCAAGGTTTATTGATTTTTAAAATGTGTCTTAAAAAAGAGAATGATGCAAAAGCAAAAACTGGTTTAAAAAAATATTACTACATTATTTACATTATGTGGACTGTTATCCCCATCTTCACATATTCACAACATTTCAGCTGTTGTACTTCTTCAGGTGATTGGAATTTCGAATCAAACCCTTTATTTTATCCACTGGGGTAGATTGTTTTAGTTCCATGTGCCATGCCTCTTCTGGATGTTTTAGTTATTTCCCTTTAACTCAACTTTCCAAGTTTTGGTTAACCACTGCTGTGGCCTGCTATTGAACTCACAACTCTTTGGGTCTAGTCACTGGATCTAACCAATGTCATTATCCACTGGGCCATATTTATCCATATACCAAACCATCTTATAGACCACCAAATTAGACTATTTCTCCCTCAAAGTAAATAACAACGATAGTGATCATACAATGAAAAATTACATAAATATTTTCTATAAAAACCAAATCCACATCAACTACAAACAAGATGAATCTTCATTTAGAAATATCATAAAGAAATAAACTACCCCACTTGATCCAAATAAAAAAATCAAATTAATTATCTACTATAAAAAATTTAAAAAAGCTAACCTTATCCTCAAAAATAACAACACACCAGCGAAGTCAAAATTACAACAAATGAATATTATCTATGAGTTCAAATGCCCCTTAAGTAACTGTTCCTGATCAATCTGAATTCATAAATAATTACATCGGTCACACAACTACATGCCTATCCAGATGCCTTACAATACACCTATCTGACTATAGCTCTATTAGAACCCATTTAAATATACACACAAACCTAACAGACTCCATCTGAAACATACTAGTAGAAGATACAAACATAATAACCTTATCCACATGCAAAAAAGATTAAAAATAATGGAAACCTTAATATTAAAAAGAAAAAGCCAGCACTTAATATTAACTACGAACACCACCACAATGTGCTGTGTTCAGAAAATAAAACATCCCTATAACACTAAAAACTTACACACACCCAATTAAACTGAAAAAACAAAATCATCCTTGATAATGGCTAAAAGTATAGCCAAAAGCATTCAGGATTATAGAACATTTGGACAGTTTCTACACACTCTGTGTCCAAAAAAGAAAACACTTTTTTGAACACAAGAAAAATTAAATAAAAGCTTAACTATAGTACCTTGTTTGTTGTTTTTAATGAAACATGCATAAATGAAGGATTACTGCCTAATTGCACAATATATATATATATATATATATATATATATATATATATATATATATATCATTAAATACAGCCAACAAGGAAGATTTAATTAATTTTTTATTAAGCATACTTATTTCAGCATACTTATATTTTTCTATTTTGTAGGAGTAAGGGAGTACAAAAATTTGCCATAATTTTTATTGTTCCAAGCACTTTTGGCCACTTCTATAGCCATTTCAAGTGGTGTTTTGTCTCTGGTATTGTTATTTTTCCCTCATGTTTTGGCTGTTACATTGTAATTCAATTTTGTGTTGTTTTGTTTTCATTCTGAGCCTTCATGTGTTGCATGTAGCTGGAATTCATATCAGCATCTGACTATTTTTTTAAAAAAAACTTTTAACGCTTTATCTCCGCTGTTAAATAATGTGAGGTTGATAGGAGAGAAATGTTCAATAAAACATTCAAGAAGTCCTAGTAAATCAAATGCATTCACTACAAAGGGGGGCACATGCTTGATTCCTGCTGGTGAGAGGACATATTTTTCTTTTTTACTAGGATTTCTCAAATGCTCAGGCCAATAGATGTAATACACACTGTTTGATAAATAAAAATTAAGTCTCTATTTCAAATAGAAAGTATCCACAAAATATATATACATATATCTTAGAAATGATTAAAGATATCTTACTGGAATTCTCCAAGGTTCTTATAAAACTCTGCTTTGAACAATAGGAATGCATTTAGCTCTAAGTTGAAATGATGATCCCTCTTGCTGTTGTGACCTCCTGACCCATTTTTCCTCTCTACTGTTCTCACTTTTTTAAACTTATTCACTATTCTCTTGATGGTTCTTGAATGGATTTTGAAGATGGAAGCCAGAATATGAATGTTGGTACCATTACTGAAGGCCTGAATGATTTTTTCCTCTCATCATTGCTCAATTGGGAAGACATAGTGAGGCTGACACAAAATGACTTTAACCTGTTCTCTTTCTAACTGAATAACTCAAAGGGTTTTTCAGTGATTCTTACAACAAATGGTGTCAAGATGGCTAAAAGTCTTATAAGAAAACCTGGAAAAAAGAAACTCAATTAAAACATTTTGTGGGATGGATAATTATCCCATGCTGTTACACAATTTGGACAATTTTTCTGTTACACCTGGTATATATATATGTGTGTGTAAAAGTTTCTTATATAATTAGAATATATCTGTCAAAGGACAATATGAATAAAGACAAAAGGAAGACTTATCTTAGCTGAGATGTTTTGTTTTCTAATGGACTTTATCAAGACAAATGAAAGGAGTTTTTTTGCAACAAGTAAAAATGTTGTTTCTCAAAATTTTTAAATTTAAGACACACTCGTAAATATTTGTCAGGTTAACTGAAAAGTTTTGATAAATTATAGAGGATGCTAAGTGATGTAATTTAATGTCTAATAAATGAAAGTGAGTAAACGTACAATTTTTTTTATACAAATATTTAAATTATTTTAGTATGGGATAAATTTATTTGTTATATATTATTTAAATAACAAGAGGTTATGAATTTAACCATTTTCTTTTAAGTTTTTAACAATTTTGTAGTCCTGTATGTTGAAATGGGAAGGTAGTAATTCCTTCAGGAATGGAGATATTTGAAACAAATCCATGATGCAGAAATGGAGTCATTTGATAAACATGATGGCGTGCCCTAAGTTGTTTAACACATCTAAATGTAAATATTAGAAAATAAAAGTCGAATTTCCAAACTCTTGTCTCATATTCATCTTTAGATCTTAAACCCAAATGTCTTTGTTGAACAGCAAAAAACAAAAGAATTGGCCTTGCTGTTCCAATAATTTTGTGACTGTGTTTGTGTCAATACACACAGATATACATAAAAATGGAACACCATTTTATCATTCAGATGTTGACGTATTGTTATTCTCTCTATGATAGCATGAACAGAGAGACAAGATAGGATTTTGTTTTATTTAAATTATATTTATTAAGATGTAGGTATATTTTACAATATTTGATTTACATTACATCCCTCTACATTTCAAGTAAATTTCATGCACATTTTTGAAAAATGGTCTAAGTTCTTCATAGTTCCACGAATAACAAGAGAAATATGTTTTTTCCCCCCATTTATTTCAAAAGCATATTTCTTTTATAAAATGCTGAACGTTTTTCAAAGGAAACAAATATATAAATTCCACTATTATCATTACTTTATTGAATAAAGTGTTCAATGAGTCAATGCAGCCATACTATTTTGTATAAGTATGATTGTATCTTTTCCCTCTTTTAATATTACAAGTCAAAAAGAGTTCTGGGGCAATTATTTCTTTTTACAGTAAATTAAACACAATTGTGAAGAGACAAATGATAGAAAAAGGGGAAAATTTAAGTTTCAATTAGACTACACTTGTGTATTGATTAAAGTAATTGACAATAATAAGGAATGCTTTTAATAAGCATAGACCTTTTAAATGTACAGCTATTCTTTTCATTAATATTTTGGGTATTTCACTTTCCTGTTATTGTTTGTAATTGATTTTGTAAATGTACACTTTATGCAGAAATTGTTAAAAGGGTGATATATACCAGGTGTAACAGCAAAATTGTTCAAATTGTGTAACAGCATCCGACAAAATGTTTAATATCTAAAAAACCACTAAACTAATTGAGTTTCTTTTTTCTAGGTTTTCAGACAAGACATTTTGCCATCTTGATACCATTTGTCATAAGAATCACTGAAAAACTTTTTGAGTTATTCAGTTAGAAAGAGAACAGGTTAAAATCATTTTGTGTCAGCCTCACTATGTCTTCCCAATTGAGCAATGGTGAGAGGAAAAAATCATTCAAGCCTTCAGTAATAGTACCAACATTCATACTCTGGCTTCCATCTTCAAAATCCAGAGAGGAAAACTGAATCAGGAGGTCAAAATAGGGATCATCATTTAAACTTAGAGCTAAAAAGATTAATTACAAAAGACCCAACTCAATTCATAAGACATTTGGTATGTGGGAGAGGAGTTTCAGATATAACAGTAAAAAAAATTGAAATCGTACATGAAACGTGTGAGGCACCTTGATATTCCAGGACAGAAAGTTAGAAGGTTAGAGAGGGCAAAGATCATCTTGAATAAGTTGGAAAATTATCCTTGAATAATATATATATATATATATATATATATATATATATATATATATATATTTGGAATTTATTTAAATCCTTCATAAGCATCCAATCCTTAGCTATGAATAATTAATGATGAACATGTCATTTTTGATTATGATCAATTCTTCTGTTAATCTTGGAGAGTAATTATACATTCTTATTGCTCAAAGTAGAGTCCAATTGTGTTATATAAACCTTGGAGAATTCCATTAAGGTTTCTTTAAAGATTTCTAAAATAGAATGGTTCAAAGCTTAATCTAACAAATGGACAATTTTACTTTTACACTGTTTGGACAATTTTGCTGTTACACCCAATACATATACATACATACATACATACATACATACACACACACACACACACACTCATACATATATATGTATAAGATTAATGTGAAATAAAAGTATATCATTTAAGCTGATTGACATTACTTTTCAGCATCCTGACTCCAGTCTGTTCACTCTTCAGGTGGTATCAGCAATTTACTGCTTATATATATATATATATATATATATATATATATATATATATATATATATATATATTTGTGTGTGTGTATATATATATATATGTGTGTGTGTGTGTGCATGTGTATGTGTAGTATGTGTACATATAAATATATATGTGTGTACACACACACACACACATATATATATATATATATATATATATATATATATATAAAATAAATATAAGAAAAACAATAGTCAGATATTACTACTTTTATGCAACTTAAAGTTTCATATGGACACCTAGCTAGTTATGTGGCTATCTCACAATCTTCAGGCAGTACAAATGACAAGAAACTGAATTCAGTATTCTAAGAATAAAGATCTTGTCACTTGTTTTTCTTATATTTCTTATATTGACTCTGTTTGTATATTTTAGATAGTAAACTGTTCTTGTACCATACTTGTTTTGTTATTACGATTAAATACATATATATATATATATATATATATATATATATATATATATATATATATATAATTTTTTATATATATATATTATTATAAAATTATAAATTAAAATTATATATATATTATTATAAAATTATATATATATATATATTATAAATTAATTGATTTAAAATATGTTTTTTTTTCTACACAGTTCAACCATATTTCAAAAATAGATCTATTTTTTGAAACATGGTTGGAACTATGTAAAAAAAACCATATTTTAAATCAATTAATTTATAATATTAATGCTCTGTAAATTTACATTGAGCACTATTTTGTAAAATAAAAATATCTATAAGAACACGGATTTTATATCTTACTGTTCTTTCTTTTTATTTATATATATATATATATATATATATATATATATATATATATATATATATATATATATATTTAAATTGTGCAATAAAACAAAGACGTACACTACAAGAACAGTGTATAATGTAAAATATAAAACACTCACACACACACACACACACATGCACACATATATATATTTAAAACAGTCGGCACATAGGTCAACACAGAGTGGCGACAGTCTGTTTCATGGTTGAATGCAATATTCAGGCCTGAAAACTCTGTTCAAACTTGAGACATCTTGACTTCCTGATGATTGTGTGAAAGCGCATAAAATTAGAAGTCATGGTCAGTCACTGCCCACCTGGAATTTGACTTAAAGTATATATATATATATATATATATATATATATATATATATATATATAAGAATATGCCAAGCTGAAAAATTTCTTGTGATATGTTTGATCTGTTAGGATTTCATTGGACTGGGCTTTGTTGATGTTTTCCAGTTTGTCATATTTTTCTAAATACTTCTTGTTAATATATAAAATTCTACAAAATTATATGTCATTATATCTTATACAGGTATACCTCACCCTACATTGTTAATTGGTTCCAGAGTTCATGACTTATTCAGTATTCTGAATGAAATAATTTATCAGTGATATAACCTTATGCTTTTAGCATTAGCAGTGAAAGAACAGTTTGGCAATTTTTTCCAATATAATCCAGTTTTGTCAACATTAAAAATCTGTTCAGGAAGAAACCCATTTTCTTCATTGATCTTAGCCAATACTTTAGGAAAGTCAGCTGCTGCTTGTTTGCCAGCTGATGCACTTTCACCTTGCTTCTTAATAGAGTGATAACTTCTTTGTTCTTTAAATCTTATAAACCAACCTTGATTCGCTTTAAACTCTACATCTTTCTAATCTGGGTATTTTTTGTTCAGGTCCTCAAAGAAAGACAATGTTTTTACTTGAATGATTTCTTGACTAATAGCAGTACACTTATGATTCAACCTATCAATGCAAAGAGAAAGAATTTCTTCCATCTTGTTTTCCTCTTTTCTTAGATGTTTTCATATTTTGTTCTCTAGGATTTAATAATATATTTTATATACTTTTATTCTTATTTATTGTACAGTAACATGATTTTATGTGCTTTTAACACTTTTCTAGTGATATTACAACTTCAATATTTGTGGTAGACAGATGTAAAATCGAATAAAATGACTTAAACTTGATTTTTATTTTTCCATATATTTTTTTGATAAACAACGTATAATCAAGAATGACTTAAAAAGATGTAACCCTAGGTATACCTGTATATATATATATATATATATATATATATATATATATAACAAATTTTACTACGTTAATAAAAACACCAATTAAATAAAAAATAAATATATAAGATAAGAAATAAAAATAAAAATAAATAAAAACAAGCAAAATGATTTAACCCAAATAAATAAATAAACAAATAAACGACTTCCGGTAAAATAACCGCCAAAATAGACTACTCATAATGCACCACTGACCTGTAAATATAAATAGCCGAGAAAAATAACAGCACTCATGGCCTGACAATTGCATCTAGCATGAAACAGATTGTTGCCTCTAAGTGTTGACTTCTATGTTCATTTTATATATATATATTTATATGTATATATATATATATATATATATATATATATATATATATATATATATATATATATATAACAACACAATACCATCATCTAACATATAAAGCTCAGGTTTTAGTCTGTCTGTTTCAAACCTTAAAAATTAATTAAATATAAAGTTAACTATGTGTGCAAATATGAAAAACTGTGGTTTTATCTTTTATACCTTTCATCATGTGTCCTATATCCTGCCCAACTTAGCAGTTCTTGCTTAATGCAGATAATGAATTTGCATATTCAGCTTTAAATGACACATTTTTTTTATATATTTCAATCTCGTCTTTCTTATTTTTATGTCATTTATAATTAAATTGCTTTGTTATTCAGATAAAGTTCTTTTCTACCATGAAAGTGGTAACTATATTAGCATTTAAATCACTGAATGGAGGTAAACAAAAATATACACTGCATAAATGAAATAAGTTTCAAATGTCTTTTGGGACTCAAATTCACCTCAGACCTCAAGTTGGAATAAATACATACAATTCTTTACTGAAGATGCTGGAAAAATGTTTGGATCATTGTACTTCTCCAGAAAATACCTTTGTTGCTATTTCCATGGCAAATGTTCATATGAGCTCCATTCTTTAGTTCACCAATTTAGGCCTTTATAGCTAAGACTTCTGATCCATGGAGTCAAACCACCGTCATTCCCTGCATATTCCAAATGTGAGGAGGAAATGTGAACAGCTTCTTCACACTCAGATATCATTTTCTCTAGAACCTCTAATATGTGGAACATACTCCTGTGTGGATGCCTATTTCTATCTATGAAATAGCGATAAAGCAGCAAGAGGCATGTGATGTTTCATCTGTGAGAAAGGGGTTGTAGGGTGGAAAATAATTCATCATCCACAAGGACTTTTGGATTCTATCAAGAGTGGAAAGTAAAGAATTGGGCAACTCTTGTCCATATATGGCAGCAGTATTCCATTTTCTGTCTGATCTAGCTCATGTAAATGTAAAATATGGAAAGAGGACTCAGGTACTTACTGGAGTAGTACAGGGAGGGAACAGACCATTTTTCCAGTGTCTTTAGTGATTGATTATATGAACGAGTTCTACTTGAGGTCTAGGTTGAGTTTAAGTCCCAACAGATGCTCAAGGAATGGGGCCTACCTGAGGGAACACCCATTTACATGATCGGTAAAAGTTCTGGGTCTGTTCAGTGATGATTGAACATCATTAGTTTGAATTTCAAGGAATTGAATGTAACCAGCCAGTTTTTCCCCCAATGAGCTTTTAGAGCTCAGTCATAGGAGAGATCAGCTGCCAATCTCTCATCATCTAGAGTTTTGAAGGTGCAGCCATATACTGTTGTAACATCAGCACAGATATTCACAAATGATCAGAGTATACTCTTTGACAGATCATTTATATAAAGTAGAAAGAGGATTGGGCTGAGAAGCAAACATTGGGAGACGTCTGCATTGATCACTTAGGCTTTGGAGGAGTGGCTGTTAACAACTACCTTCAGGGACCTACCTGTTAGGAAAGACTTTATATTTGAGACAAGTCTTCCAGTGATTCCATAGCTAGAGAGCATGTACAGCAGGCATTTATGCCACGCCTTGTCAAAGGCCTTTAAAATATCTAATGCAATTGTCCTTAAGATCTGTATGTTGTCTAATATCTTACTGATTCTGTGAGTAATGACAATTAGGATATCAGCAGTAGACTAAGCTGATTGAAACCTATACTGTTTGTTGCTTAATAGGTTGATGCCTGTTGAGGTGATCAACAAATTTCTTGTTGATTATAGCATATAATATTGGGCAATAAAGTTTATGAAGCTTAGTTGCAAGTAAAGTATCATAGCAAGCCTTTCCTTTTATTCTAAGACCATTACACTATAGGAGCATAACAGAAAATTTGTATATATAACAGTAGTTCTAAAATTGCCAGGTCAGAAGGGACTTAGCCTGCCCAACATTGAGCCTCATTGCTAGTGATAGAATAAATACTTCATCCAAAGTAAAGAATCATAGCAAGCTGCTATTCTAAAATCACTACAGGCTACGAATAGTATTTTATAAATATTTACTAAGCTGAGTTTAGTATAACACAATGTTACAAATGTGGATCACCTGGTGAGCACAGAATTCATGAAAGTTTAATAGTCTGTAATACAAGCTTAAGAGCAAGTATTTTTGATAAAGTAGAAAAAGATTTTAACACACTTTTAGTGGTAATCATCTTAGCATTTAGATCACTGCTAGAAGTAGACAGAAGTAAGCAATGTATATTTTTTAAGATTTTAACACATTTCATCTAGAGATTCTTCTAATGTCTAATCCTGTGTCTTGTATAAAAGAAAGAATAATAAAAGAAAATATCATATTTTATTGTCAAAGATTTCACTTCCAGTGATTATAGACTTCTATAGTTTTGTTATAATGCAATGATTTATTGCTGAATTGTTTACAACATCTGTTGGCCTATAAGAATTTTTGCTAGTTTTCATTAAATGTCTGAATGTAGTTAAATTACAGATTTATTTTCTCTTGAAATTAAGTGAAATGCAATTTCAATACTGCAAAATCAAAGCTTAAAAGTTACGACATTACTTAATTGAGTTGACAAGTGCAAGTAGAACAGTTTAAACTTTAACAAATGATAAATTAAATTAACAGCCACAAATCCTTTCCCATAGCTTCCATTTTTATGTGTATATCACAGTAATGGTATCCTACTGCTTCATGCAAACTGATTTTTAAAATGATAAAAGCTTAGCAAACCAGTTGTTGGATTATCCAGAAATAATCTTATATATTAATAGCCGATGGTCTAGGTAAAATGTTAGTTATGCTATGTTTGCACACACACTTAGTGAAACTCTAATAGACACACACCTGTTATCGTTTTGAAGTTAAATATGTGGAAAATCTTCTAGTCATAAATTTGCTAGGTTTTCCATTGGATTTTTGGGACTGCAGCAATTCAGTTTGAATGTGGCTAAGAAACCATATCACAATTGATGACTCTAGAGTCAAAAATCATCATACTTCTGAACAGAAATATGATGAGAACAAAATTTCTTTCTGGAAATATCTTGATAAATAAGTGTTTTCTATGGTTTAATTCTTTTTGATATGATATAAAGAAATTTGTTTCCATTCTAAGAGTGAAAAGAAAATAAGCAGAATAGGTTTACCTGCCTTTATATAAACCGGTTCCTGGAAATTTAGGATGCCACCACTGTGCACATACACGCATACATACCTTCCTTCCTTCCTTCCTTCCTTCCTTATTTATTTTTCCTCAATAAGTGCAGTAGTTTCACCTACCATTTTGTTCACATTCCTCCTCAGTCTTTTGAACTGGAGTAGAGGTTTATCCCTTATTTCTTGTTTAGGATTGGATTTCCAATTCCTGCTAAAGTTTTTCATTCTCTTTCACTCCTCACAGTACCATGTATTTTAGTAGTATTGTTGCCTTGCTTGGCAGGGAATTGATTAAAAAAATATATAAGTTTTACTAGGATGTCAATTTGCTTGAATGTCAAAGTACTTCACCAGGTAGCCATGTTGATGCTATCTCTCAAGCTATGAAAGATAAAGAAAAGGACATCCATCTAGGTTGCCTGCTTGTCTGGAATTGAATAGTTACTGGATTTATTTTCCCATCCATGTTAGGTTGTCACATGACATATGTAAGGGCAGATTAACATTTTTATATCTCACACCGTCATTATGATTGTATAAACAGTTTTTTGCTATTTCAGTTACAGACTTTTGATAGGGTTCTACTCTGCATATTGACCTGAACAAACTCAGATTTTTTCTCATATTAACCATTCCTATATTACTATGGCTGTATGCTCTGGGTCATTCTTTATTTGGAAGATAAAATTGCAATCTGAATGGCATCTCTTAGCTGAGCTCAAGAGATTATCCTCAAGAATTTGGTAGTATATGGCAGTGTCCATTATTCTCATTTTAGTAACAAGCTATCCTGATAGAGAGAAACACCCACAAGGCATTTCAGATCTACTCCGGAATTTGACAGTTTGGATAATGTTTGCTATATGGTGAACTGTACCAATTTCTTACCATATATAATGTTTAGAATTTTGGCCAAATAAGTTCACTTTTATTTACCTACTACTGTAGTAAGTATTTACCTCAAAATTATACCACATATAGGTTTCCCAGTTTTACAGTTCCAGTAAATATATAATATATATATATATATATAAATATATATATATTTATATATACATATATATATATATATATATATATATATATATATATGAAGAAAAATATATGGAAAAACAAAGAAAAATCCTAATATGCAATTATGCTGTTTTAATGTTAATATAATGTCAACGTCGGATGTTTCGGTCTAATTTTTGTTTGTTTTTCTGTATATTTTTCTTCATACTGTCAGATCTGTATTCATATATTTGCTTACATATATATATATATATATATATATATATATATATATATACATATATATATGGAGGCACAGTGGAGTAGTGGATAGTAGCTCGGATTGAGGAATCAGAGAGTCGAGATCGAATTCCAGTGGAATCCATTACATTCACTTATGTGCTAATACCCTTGGGAAAGGTATGAATCCTCTTCTCCCTCAGGACACACTGGATTCTATAGCCTTGGATGGCAACTGGTCTAGGAGAAGAACAACTCTGAATTCAAAACCTGCAGAGGGTCGTTTGGGGACCTTGTGGCACATAGTGCACCAGGTCTCTGTATTCAGCCCTTCAAAATGGGTGGTTGGTTCTGCACAAAACTTTCACCACTATAATCAAATCACACGTGCTGGTGTCTGGGCTGTCAGTTTGTAGGAACTGAACTGCTTGATCATCATATGTCAAATATGACAGGAGAGTTCTATATATATATATATATATATATATATAAATTATGTCCAGAAAAGAAAACACTTATATGAACACAAGAAAAATTAAATATAAAGCACATTCGCAGTAGCTTGTCAGTCATCTTCAATGAAATTTTTATAAAGGAGGTAGTGCTGCCCAAATATACAATTATTAGACACACACACACACACACACACACATATATATATATAATAAAAATATAGTTTTAAGGTATTCTGTACTTAATGGTAAAAGTGCTCAATATCAAGGATAGAGCCTATATAAATATAAAATTAGACACTGAATGGCAACAGTCTGTTTCATGCTTGTGTGTTGTATGGTGACTCAACTATTTGTACATACTAGGCAGTAGGGCATTATGGGTAGCAAGGTCACGTATTTCTAGTTATTGTATTATCATTATGGTTATAGGGTAGACGTAATGGTTATATTTCAAATCATTCTATAACTATTTTTTGAGTAGAAATAATTGTAAAACCAAATGCAGTTATATGTAGATATTGTATAGTGTCGTTTGATAACTTTTAACACATTATTTGTTATTGATTATTTAAGTTATTTTATATTTATTCATTATTTGTTGTTGGTGATTATTATTAAATTTACTTGTGTTTATGCATGAATTCCTAGTTTGTTAATTTTTTTATTATTTAATTTGTTTGTTTATTTGCTTATTTATTATTTTTTTTTTGGTGGTTGGTTATTAGTATATATATCTTCAGGCCATGAAGATAGTGTTCAAGTATGGAACAGACTGTCACCACTTGGCACTGACCTCCTTATCCAATTTTACATTTTTTTAATCATTTCACCCAAAGCAAGGAGATAATGCCACTAAGACTGTTGTTACTTGTTAATCTCATTGTCCAATTTTTATATATATATATATATATATATATATATATGTATAGCTGGCCACTCATTTGAGGATACTTGTCTACTGGTGCGGCTAGCCAATCTGTATTGCAGACACTTGCTTAGGCACATTTGTGTTTATTCAACACTCACAGGGCCCACCTGTGGTTTATACTGAAACTATGCTGAGAAAACCTTAGTTACAATTACTGGGAAAGAGCGTGTTATCTAGTGTGATCAACAATTTGAACCAGGCCAGCACGCTCAAGACCTTGACCACGATGACTTGTGACTTTGTGCTAGTACAGCTATCGACAGTCCCCAAGGGTTCTGTCTACCCAATTTCACTCACAAGGCTTGGGTCAACCTGTGGTATGATTTTCAGACACTTTCCAAAGGTACCGCATGGCCAAAATTCAAACATTCTAACCACTTGGCCATGTTCCCATAAATGGGTATCCTCAAATACAAGTGGCCAGCCATAAGATATATATATATATATATATATATATATATATATATATATTGATGTATATCAAACTCTTGATAATAATAGTGAAGGTGTTTGACAGGGTTTGGTATGTAAGATCCAGTCCCATAACATCAAGAAGTCACTTTCCTAATAAATCGACCATGATGAGACTTGAACCTGGGTATCGTGCATGTATTCTAACCACTCGCCCATATATATATTTATGTTTATAAAAAACTATCGATCTACAGTACAAAAAAATTCCTTAAGAAAAATTACTAAGACATAAAACTATATTAATTGAACTATATACTTAGTTCATGACATATTAACTGAAAACACTTGTAAAAATAGAATACGTGGATTTACCACATCACAAAAAAGTTCAAATAAAAATTCTCACTTAAAATTTTGAAAACTTAGCATTGCGACTTTGCACGTTCTGATATTGTACGCAACCGTCAATAATAGCATATACTCAAAAAAAATCGTCTCCAAGTTTTAATTTTAAAAGGAAAACAATATGCCTGAGGATGAATAAAGGATTATTCGAAAGTACTAGCATTTTAAAAAAATATAAACTGGAAACAACCGACAACAGTCTTATAAATGAGGATCACATCATTGTATGGATTAACAGTATTTTAATGCATACATTATATCTACTAGTGATGTGATATCGCCAATAATAGCATTTCTTTGTGTATATATATATATGTGCGTGTGATTAGAATATTTGCATGAGACCCAGGTTCAAGTCTCATCATGGTCGATTTATTAGGAAAGTGACTTCTTGATATATATATATATATATATATATATATGTATATATATATATATATATATATATATATATATATGTATATATATATATATATATATATATATATATATATATATATATATATATATATATATATATATATATATATATATGTATGCATATATATGTATGTATATATATATATGTGTGTATATATATATATATATCTACACACTTAGTACATTATACTGACTGTTTTTTTTAAAGGTATGAACATTTGGCTCCTAGCCTAGAAAAGGAAACTGGAATTACAGTTAAGTATGTAATATAGAATAAAAGATCAGCTTTGTGATGTTATTTTGGTCAGTTCTGAATGATATGTGTGATGAGGAGGGAATCTTATCTGCACACTTCATTTTACTCTGACAAAGTACAGGGAAAACAGAATTTGATAAAAAATAGGTGAATAGAATTAAATAAAAGAGAAGGTACTTCCTGAGACAAAACACAAGATATGGTTGGCTGCAGAATGCATACAAAATGCAGTTCTATGTATATATGCCACGTGCAAATGCATCATTGTGAATCAACTCATCAGCAATGTTGCATAATTCATAGGCCTACATTTATTCAGTGCAGTTAACATCAAACAAAATGTTTAACTGTATAAGCATTTTGAAAGCATGGTCTTTTATAGGAACATATGGTCAAAGATGCATTTCAAAAGTTATCAGAGTATTAAGAGAAAAAAAATTCATTAGCAACAAAGAAAATAGTATTGGACTATTACATGATATCTGTCCTCCTGTATAGCAATGAATGCTAGACAATCTTCTCAAAGATGAAGAAGAGACTTGAAGCAACAGAAATGTGGTTTTTCAGAAAGATGCTGAAGATTTCATGGACTGAACATGTGATCAAAAACAAGGTTTTGGAGAAAATGGAAACAAAAAAGAAACTTATACTTAACATCAGGAAGATGTGGTTAAAATTTCTGGGGCAAGTAATGAGGAAAGAAGGCTTGGAAAATCTGATACTCACAGGACAGATTGAGGGAAAGATGGACAGAGGAAAACAGCATGTAACGTAGTTGATGAGCTTGAGCAAATGGATGGTAGAACAGGGTTTGAGAGAATTAAGAAAAAAAGAAAACTTATTAAAAGCTACAAGGGACAGGAAGATGTGGAGGACAATGATTGCGTACATCCTAAAGAGACACAGCACAAAAAAAGAAGTTTGTCTGAATAATTTTCATGAGAGTAGCAAGAGAATTGCAACATTTTGGCTGTGGGAAATGGGTTGAAAGGTAGCAAACATTTCATCACCCACAAGGCTGCAAAGATGCTTTTGGATTCTATCAAGAATGGAAGGTGAAGACTGGCCAGTTCCTGCTCATATATGGTGGCAGTACTCCATTTTCAGGATAACGAGGATCTTGTAAAGGTAGAGGATTGCAGGATGAGTCAGTTATTGGAGTTTATCTTTCATGCAAGATCAAATATTCTTTGTTGCATTCAAATCTGGATTCATGAACCTTGTGAATTTGTTCACAGACCACTTTTTTGGTCTTTGCAATGTGCAATGGCATCCAGAAACAGAAGCAAAAAAGGTGTTTAAATATAAAAATATAGAATATTTTTAATTTTGTTTTTACAACTAAATTTTTCTCAGCGTCTACAAGTATTGAGATGTGCAGAAAATGAAGAAATTCTGGTATTTTTACTTATGTATTGTTTGATTTTCATTGGTCAATATATTTCATGTGCATTCGACTTTTTTAAACAAACATTAGTATAATTTATGGTATTCCAAATTCAATGAGAGATAACGCATCCCTTCTAAGTTCCAAGAAATTACATACATACATTAAGCAATATTTACAATTTTCTGTCAGGCTTGGAATCCATTAATTTCTTGGAAAGTCTAAGAGACATGTCATCTTTCCTTGAATTCGTAACACCATAAATTATACTAAAATTTATTTAACAAGTCAAATACACATGAAACCTAATAAACCAATGGAAATCAAACGACACAAAAAATAAATATACCAGAATTTCTTTCTTCTTTTTCTCCACAATTCATTCTCTGATGAAGCTTTAATAAAAAGTGAAACATGTTAAATTGATAAACATTTCCTATTTGTTGTTTACATTATCATATATATATACAATATATATATATATATATATATATATATATATATATATATATATTATATATATATATATATATATATATATATATATATATACAAATATATATGTATATATATATATATATATATATATGAAGAAAAAATATGGAAAAACAAACAAAAATCCTAATATGCAATTATGCTCTTTTAATGTTAATATAATGTCAACGTCGAACGTTTCGGTCTAGTAGACCATCTTCAGGACATATTCATAAAACATAATTGACATTAGACTATATTCAATTCAACATGAAAAGATGATGGACATAAGAGTAAGACTAATCAAGACAGATAACTGAAATTTTTTTAAGATCAGCGTTCTGTTTCAATATGATCACGTCGGTGTCACGTGGGCGATGTTGTGAAAACATATTACTAAAATAGATTAAAATAAAATTCTTTTCATTTTTCATTCAAAATACTCTAAAGCATTTTTATTGGTCGAAAAATAGAAACATTTTAAAATATTATTTTATTTTTCGACCGGAATTCGTGCGTTGGGCATATGCGTAAACAACGATAATGGTCATTTTGTGACGGGGCCTTGCCCCATTCACATCCGGCTCTCACTCTTGAGTATGTTAGTTTATTTGCCTGTAAATCAGCCGCGATATGTCTTATTTTATTTTATAACAAGGCTCTCCCAGGTCTCGGTCTGATTTACAGTGAGCGTTATTCGTGTATATTTGGTTGATTAATTCATGATAAAGTCTCTGAAGCGTGTGGGAAGTTGTCCTCATGTTCTTCTTATTGGCATTTGTTTTGGTATGGAGTTATTTGCTGAATTATGTGTCCCAGAGGGATGTGGAGGAGAATGATCCTGGTGACTGTTACATGGTGGAGGCAGAGGGATTGTATTAGATAGATGTGTTGGACGTGGAGCTAGTCATCGGATATGTGCACAGTGAATCCAGATTGTATCACCATTATCGTTTTGCACTTGACACATCATATTGTTCATTTTTATAATGGTGTAATTTCCTTTTTATTTAATTTTTCTTGTGTTTGAACAAGAGCTTTCTTTATCTCAAAAATAACAACATACCAGCTAAGTCAAAATTACAATGAATGAACATCTATGAGTTCAAGTACCCCTTGAACTGTGTTCCTGATCAATCTGAATTCATAAATAATTACATCTGTCACATGACTACATGTCTATTCAGATGCCTTACATTACGCCTATCAGGTGACAACTCTATTAGAACCCATTTAAACACACACACAAACTTACCAGACTCCATCTAACTGTGTTCAGAAAATAGAACATTCCTATAACACTAAAAACATACACACAATGCACACAACCAATTAAATTGAAAAAATAAAATCATCCTTGATAATGGCTAAAAAAGTATAGCTGAAAGCGCTCAAGTATAGAACATTTGGACAGTTTATATATATATATATATATATATATATATATATATATATATATAAAGGAACATTGAAGTCAACACTTAGAGGCGACAGTCTGTTTCATGCTAGATGCAATTGTCAGGCCTGAAACAGACTGTCGCCTCTAAGTGCTGACTTCAGTGTTCACTTTTATAGTTACACATGCTCTATCTCTGATATTGAACACTTTATCCCATAAATATAGCACACCTTAAGACTATATTTCTTCATATATATATATTTGTGTATATATATATATATATATATATATATATATATATATATATATATATATATATATATATATATAATTATTATAATAAAACAAACACTTAAAAAGACCATGGTGATCCATTAGAATTGGAGATTCAATCCTAACTCATCAGACAAACTTTTATGCACAAATAAAAGTAAAAATCCTTGTCCATTTATATTTGTGTGTAAAGTTGGTCTGATCAGTTAAACTCAAATCTTTGATCCCAATGAAATAAATATCACCAAGGTCTTTTTTAAGTGTTCATTCATTATAAAGCCAAATATTATAATTATATATATATATATATATATATATATATATATATATATATAGAGAGAGAGAGATAGAGATAGATAGATAGATAGATAGATTATGGATTTGAATCAACCCACAACAAAGAAAAAAATGAGAAAGGTGTTTGAATATAAAAATATAGAATATTTTTATTTTTGTGTTTTTACAACTAAATTTTTCATAGTGTTTATGAGTGTTAAAATTCTTGTTTGTAGTTGTTTGTTAAGATGAAAAGAAATGTGTTTTTTTTCCTGTGTATGTGTGAGAAGGAAGAGTCAAGGGTAAAAGTGGGAGGAAAGTGTCACGTAGCTTGGTAAGAAAGACAGGTGAATGAGTAAGGGAATTTCTTTGAAGCCGAACATTGTGAAACTGTTGCCATCTGTTGCCATTTGTCTTTCTTTCCTGGTTTGTCCATCTAAAAACTTTGCTGAAATATCCTTCAAAGCAATACCACGCAGAAGTGGGAGCAGAGAGTGTGACAACCCTATGAAGAGAGCAAATAAAAATTTAGCTTATATTTAATTTGAATAAAGTGTTTATTTCATGTTTCATCTGCTTTTACATCTTTAAAATATTTTCCTTTGACATATTTCTCAGTACTATTGCCCCCACTCCCCCTTTACTTGAGTCTTAGAGACATACAATCAAAGACATGGTTCCGAGCATCACCAAACCTCTGCATGTCACTGGCAGTGTTGGCAATAACATTATCTGGTTGAAAAATAGAAGTTGACCATTCCTTTTTAGAAAACAATATTGTCCACTATTCCAAACATTTTTTGCAGGATTCTATATATAAGAAGAGGTCAGTATATCAGAACAGATCAATAAGCCTGCGGTCTTTTATATATGTTAACCTTGTTTCTCCCTTTTTAATATTTTCTTCTGGCTATAAAGTCATTATTATTCAACATTTGTTTAATTGCTTTTTGTATCCAAAGAATCAACTTCTGGTGTTGTTTTACTAAACTCATGCAGGCATTCAATTCTTGCAACCAGAACATATTGAGAAAATTATTAAAAAATAATTGTTTGAAAATAAATATTTGAAAACATTTATTTGAAAAACATTTATTTGAATTGTTGTCCTAATCTTTATGGCCATATTCAGGACATTTTGGCCATTGTACACTCTGATCTTCTTCAGGTGATATCCATTGGAATTTCAACCCAAACTCTCCATTTTTTCCATGAGGACAACAGTCCAAATGATGTAAATAGTGTAAATAATTACAATACTTCATCTCAAAAATATAGACAGATGTTGAAGGTGAATATGGCAATAAAGATGAGGACAACAGTCCAAATGATGTAAATAGTGTAAATAATTACAATACTTCATCTCAAAAATATAGACAGATGTTGAAGGTGAATATGGCAATAAAGATGAGGACAACAGTCCAAATGATGTAAATAGTGTAAATAATTGCAATACTTCATCTCAGAAATATAGACAAAATTCTGACATTTTCTAATTCAAAAGAAAATTAAAATTGTTGCTGTTCTTTAAAAAAAACTGCAATGTGATGCTAAGTAGATTTTTTATGCTGTTTTAAGAATTAATAAACATTATTTAATTCAAATGTAATTAAAAAATCTTTCAAAATATCAACTTCAAAATATCAACAGTATAAACAAACACTTCTGAAAATTAAAGCTGTTACTTTTCTCTGAGAAACCTGCAATGTAGTGTTAAGTGGATGTTGCAATGTCTCTCTGTATGCATATGAAATGAATAGAGTGGATTAGCCTAACCTGAGACACATTAAGATGTGGGGCCCAACTGTGAGCAATGGATCCAACTGGCTTAAAGCCAGCTCTGTTTGCATTTTTCATATACAATGGCAGAAATGAACTTGCTTTGAAAGATTGTAAGATAAGCATATAAACCACTACAATAGGCAAGTTAGAGCAATGCAATCAATAAGAAGCCAACTTTGGCCAGGGGAGGTTGTATTTTTCAATTTCATCCTCATCCTCTTCATCTTACTTTCTCACTTCTCATACATCTTTGGTGCTATATATTTTTACCCAATTCTTATACAGCTAAATAAATAAACGGCAAATTCTCTCTGTCCATTTGTGTGTCTGACACCCCTCACTAATTCAGGCAACACTTGCTCTACATAGATCTATTATACCTTTTTGGAATCAGGATGATACTGGGATTGAAAATCTGCCCTTCATCTTGTGCTTGAACAAGAATTGGGATTTGTGTCCAGATGAGTAGGGAACAGTTAAAAATTCAAATTTTAAAATAACTGAAAAAAATTAGTGATTTAATTTATATTGAGTTAAAAAGTAACACAAAAATTTTGGAATTTAAAAAGTTTTGTTTTAAATTCAGTTTAAAATATCTCCAAAACTTTGTGAATTGAGGAAATTTTATTTTATTTCTTCAAAATGCCAAGGAATCAGAATTAAAATGAGAGGTTTTGTGACATGAGGTTTTGAAGTTATACAGAGTATGGGATTTGAAGAACTCAATTTTTGGCCTGAATTGGAATTTTGACCCAAACTAGAGTTCCAGCTCAAATTGGACTTTTAGCCCAAATCAGTCTTTTAGCTGGAATTGAACTTATATCCTGAATCAAAGTTATGGGGAGGTTTTGAAGCTCCATGGAGTGAATTGAGAAATTCCAAGTTATTTCTTCACAATTATCATTGTTGTTTTCTAAACTGAGCCAGAGATTCCTTTAGTTTTGGGCCAGAGACCCATTTAGCCCTCCACAGGATCTAGAATAAAAGCATGCTTGGAGTGCAGCTTTGAAACTAGTACACAATATAATAACTTAAACCTACATAAGGAATTTTTAAAAGATGTATATGCAAAGTTAATGAAAATCAGATCTTAGTTATTGTAAAATTTTGCTTTTAATTTCATCTTTGCATAAAAGTCTGTCTTCCTTTCAAGAATACATTGGCAAAAATTCTATTGACTTTGAAGCTTGCAGAATTATTTCAATGACTTCCTATCTGATACCTGATATTCTGAAACCATTTTATTTAAAACTATCAACTGCATTAATTAGTTTGATCACATTATGCCAAACTAATTGGGAAATACTTAGTAGAAAAAAAAACAAAAGAAAAATACAATTTACAACTGCAAAGTCTGGACAAAACCACTTGTGATGCAATATCATCTTCATGAAGCAGCCATCGAGAAAAATGCCCGTGCTTTGCTCTACTAAAAATTCAAGTTTCAGAGTAGAGAGAAAAAACATATGTTTGGTCACATGGCCACCTCCTTGTAAGTTGTATTGAAGATGAGTGGTAAAATCACAATTTTCAAATGACTCTCAAAAATATCTCAGTTTTAGGATTCATATCTGATAATGCAAATTTTAATATTTGTTTTTATCACTATCCATCTCCTCATCTTTGTTGTCCGTTTTTGACTGTTGTGCTCTCTAGCCTTCTGCAGGTGTTTCTTGATCAGGGTAACTTTCAGGGAATTTTGATCTGAACCCTTTATTCAATCTATAGGAGTAGAGGGTTCTCATCCCACTATGCATGCCTTGGGGGTAATATAAGATAAGATATACCTAAACATGGACAGTGAAATGAGAACAATCTATGCAGGAGGTTGAATAAATGTTTGAAATTTACAGAAGGTTACACTGATTGTCAGGCACCTGAAGAAGGTTTCAGGGCACAAGAGCTGAAACATTGTGATATTAACAAAAAGATGAAGATTTTTGTAAATAATGTAGATAATTTAATTATCATATTTTTGCTTTTTAAATAACCAATATCTAATTATAGTTACAATTAAGCAATTAAAATGGAATTCGATTAAGAACTGTTTTTTTTTTTTTTTGCTAGTGATTGTAAAAAATAAACATGCAAAAATTAAGAAATTAAACGAATATAAATGTAAAAGAAAAAAACTAAAAAAAAATAGGAAACAAACTTTGTTTTATAGAGTGATATCATTTAAATTCTGGACAGAGTCCTTCATCAGATATACATTTAACAGATTGGAAAACATTAAATGATTTGTTACAAAAAAATTACCAGCTTTATTTTTAACTTTATAAATAATGTTATTGTTATAAGTACTGTTAAAAAATACTGTTATAAATGATGTTGTAAATAATTTTATAAATACTGTTATAAATACTGTTCAAAATACTGTTATAAATACTGTTTAAAATACTGTCATAAATAATGTTGATATTGATTTCAATGATTAGTATAAATACATATAAAAAATTTCAGAATAAATTAATAGAAAACATCAAATTAATTAAGAAGTAAACTAAAGTCCTTGTAAAAGTGGATGAGTCATCAAAAATATAGAATTGATTGACTAATTCATTTTTTACGGCTTATCAACCCATCACAGGTTATTTAAAGCCAGAAAATATTTTTAGATTATAAAAATTATTTTTGGGGAGATAATGAAGATTTACTGATACAAATCTTACTAATTAACCTATACCTAGGGGAGATTCATACCTTTTCCAAGGGTATTTGCACATAAGTGAATATAAAAAACACAACAAGAATTAAAACTTGGCTCTCTGATTAAAACTTCTGAGTCATTATCCATTACATCACCAGCACATCCAAGCTCAAAGCATCTGGTATTCCAATGCAGTCACTCATCTAGGTACTGACCAAGCTCAACATTGCTTGACCTCAGTGATTGTATGGGAACTGGTGTTTCAATGTGCTGAGGTTGTAAGCCCCAATATATATAAGGTAAACCTTGAAACATATAAAAATGTCATGTATAACGTAAGAATAAAATTTTACAAGAAAACTCCTGACAATTATATCAATAACATTAATACTGAGGTTAGAGAATATATATATATCTCAATAGCTTTAAAAATTAATGACTGAGTGGAGGAATACCAAACAAAGGATACTTTCTGCACACTAAAAGACCACAAAGCAGTCTTCAAGAACAGGCCCAAGTATAGGCTACTGAACCAATTGATCACAGAAGTGGGAAAAATTAGCAAAATGATAATGCTTTTGATAGATACTAAGGTAAACCATTGGTGATGTACTGGAGAATGTATAAAATGGTTCAACAATATACAAATTTGAAGAGGATGTACATTCTTAAAATATGATATTAAAGACTTTTATCCATCCATAAGTCAAAAGTCACTGTGGCCGAGGGCTTGAGCATGCTTCCCTTGTTCAGATTGTTGATCATGCTAGATAACATGCTCTTTCCCAGAAACTGTAACTAAGGTCTGCTCAGCATAGTTACAGTATAAACCACAGGTAGGCTACGTGAGTGTTGAATAAACACAAATGCGCTTGAGCAAGTATCTACAATAGGAATTGGCTAGCCACCCTAGTAGATGGGTATGCTTGAATATGAGTGGCCAACTATATACATCCATCCATATCATGTGAAAAATTAGATAAAGCCTAAACTTCTTCTGGGATTATATGAATATCTCAGACCTGCAGGTGCAGATTTTTGAACACTATAACAAGTCCATATATTATAATAACAATTTGTGGGTGAAAAAGGAACCAAAGAAAAATGTGAACTTTGACACTCTGATGGATTCATTTGATGGGGCTGAGACTTGTGCACTCATAGGATTGTTCCTATTGTATAACCTAAAGTAATAAATAATGGACTATATAAAGATGATAGCCTTGTATTTATTGAAAACAGCAAAGGTAGAAAAATTGATAAAATCAGAAAAAAAACTTGTTTCAATTATTTAAAGACTTTGGATTTAACATCACTGTAGATACAGTTGAATATCTTGATATAAAATGAAAGCTTAATGATGTAATAGTGGAACCATAGAGAAAAAAACAAACTGTGAATTAAGATATGTGTTATATAGGAATAAAGTGTCACTGCTGACTGACACTTGAGTTTGAACATAGATCACCAGACCATGACTGTTTCATTTTCTGTCTATATCTCTGAGATGAAGTATTATGATTACTTGCATTATTTACATTATTCAGACTCTTATCCTCATCTTCCTTGCCATATTCACAATGTTTCGACCATTGTACTGTCTAGCCTTCTTCAGGTGATTGGAATTTTAAACCGAACTCCTTATTTCGTCCACCGGGGTGGATAGTTTTAGTTCCACGTGCCATGCCTCTTCCAGATGTCTCAGTTCTTTTCCTTTAAAACATCTTTCCAAGCTTTTGGTTCACCACGGCTGTGGCCTGGTACTGAACTCACAGTTGTTTCATTCTATATATATATATATATATATATATATATATATATATATATATATATATATATATATATATATGTTTAAGTGAACATAGAAGTCAACACTTAGAGATGACAATCAGACGATTGCATCCAGCATGAAACAGACTATTTGCCTCTAAGTGTTGACTTCTATGTTCACTTTTATATTTACACACGCTTTATCTCTGATACTGAGCACTTTATCCAATAAATATAGCACATGTTAAGACTATATATATATATATATATATGATACCAGCACCATAAAAAATCATCTGGTAACAATACACAGTGCCACTAGTAACCCATTCAAATCATCCAAAATAAGAAAAATCTTAATTAAAAACATCAAAATCCTCTATAAAAACAACTGCAAAAAACGATTATAAATTCTGCAAGTGATCCTAATCAAAAATCAAAAACTGAACATAAATAAAATTACATTTAATGCTGGCAGAAACATATTAAACATATTTAATAACTAATCTTCCAATAAAAAACATCAATCCCCTCAATAATGAACTAACCCAACAATATTGTCTAATATTATCAACAAACAACATATTTTCAAAACCAAAACATATGCCATGATGATGGTTGAAGATAATTGAAAGTGCTTAGTAGAAAATCATCGAATGGGGTCCTACTTTAACAACTTCGACCCAAACATTACAAAACTTGTAAGAAAGCAAGAAAAAACCTGAGAAAAAGATATCAAATGGAAAAGTTTCGTTGTTTTCAACAAAACATGCATATATATATATATATATATATATATATATATATATCAGTAGTAATCCATTGGTATAATCCAGGTGAGTCCTATTAACACAACGTAGAATTTGAAATATGTTAAAACTGACTCACAAAAGAGTGCTCCATGTTTATTTTCAATAAACAGAGCAAATTTTCTTTACAATTGGAATTAAGATACCTTTAGTAAATGACCATTTTCACCTATGGGTTTTAATTTTAAAATTCACAGGAACGCATAAGAACGCATCCAAATTCATTCCAAGTCCTTAAAAATTCATTCCAAATTCATTCCAAGTCCTTAAAACACTCTTTAACTTTGAACTCTGATATATGGATGAGTTCAATACCAATAATTCCAAATTAACTCACTTTCTTTTTACCAAAGTTACCTCTTGATTGTTTTTCCACATTTTCATTAATTTCTGTGAATTCCCATTGAATTAAATTTTGACCATGTGACCATTAGGATATAGGTCAGCCCATTGGTCTCTCCCTCCCCCCTCTCTCTACCCAGGCTCCTCAACTTCGATAATATGATTCTAGTAACAATTCCTTCTTCTTTCCCACTTAACTCCCAATAGGTCTCCAATAACACACCTTCTCTTTCTTTTTCCAAATAAACAGTACACTACAAACTGATACCAGAAACAGTTTAAAAAATCCTGCGAATTTTAAAATTAAAATTAGTAGGTGAAAATGGTCATTTACTAAAGATATCTTAGTTCCAATTGTAAAGTATATATATATATATATATATATATATATATATATATATATATATATATGTATGTATTTGTGTGTGTGTTCAAAAAGATATAAGCCTCACCCAGAAGGAGTTGGAGAAACAAGATAGTTTTTCACTATTTTTCAATATAATCCTCCTTGATGTCAATGCACTTGATCTAACAATGCTTAACATTTCAATCCCATCATGGAAGAAGGTGGCATCCTGGTCTTAAAAAAGTTCTTCCACAGTACATTTGATCTCATCATTGTTTAAAAATGGTGATCATGCAGGTGGGATTTGAGTTTAGGGAAACAGGAAGAAGTCAGATGGAGCTAAGTCTGGTGCATAAGGGGATGAGGTAGCAATTCAAAGCCACAGTTGGCTGTTTCTGCAGTGTGAATAGGCACATTATACTGGCCAAGAGCACACCTGCCGTCAGCTTCCTTCTGTGTTTTGACTCGATTGCTTCCTTCAGTTGTCTTAATTCTGATACACAGTACTGTCCATTAATAGTTTTTCCCTTTTCCATCTAGTCTATTGTGATTACACTTTCAGAATCCCCAAAACAGAAACCATCACCTTGCCAACAGATGTTGCCTCATTGAACTTTTTCGGGGGTGGAGAACCAGTGTGTTTCCACGGTTTACTTTGAATTTTTGATTTAGGTTCAAAATGGTTAACTGAGGTTTCAACTTGAGTTACTAATCTGCAGTAGAAATTCTCAGGATCACCCTGGAGGTGAGTGAGAAGTGTCCTGGAAGACAAAAATCTGAATTAGTTTCTCTAGTTTAATAAGAAATGGTAATGCGTTGCTACAATAATAATGTTCAACTATGACTCTTCTTGCTTAGAACTTTTTGAACAACCTGTGTATATATATATATATATATATATATATATATATATATTGGACTCTCCCATTGTATTTGATGTATGAGGGTCAAGCAACTCAGTTCCTAGGAACTGACAGCCAGACACCAGCACATGTGATTTGATTATAGTGGTGAAGGCTTTGTGCAGAACCAACCACAATTTTTAAAGAGCTGAATACAGTGAGCTGGTACACAATGTGCCACAAGGTCCCCAAACAACCATTTGCAGGTTTTGAATTCACAGTTGTCCTTCTCCTAGACCAGTTGCAGTCTAAGGCTATAGAACCCAGTCTGTCCTGCTATTTACCCATAGCTTGAGGGAGAAGAAGAGGATTCATACCTTTCCTAAGGGTATTAGCATGTAAGTGAATGTAATTGATTTGACTGGAATTTGAACTTGGCTCACTGATTCCTCAATTCAAGCTGCTATCCATTACTCCACTATGCCTCTTC
>CAHIKZ030000597.1:220000-222500 GCA_903632075.3 Acanthosepion pharaonis
GTGCATGTGTGCGCACACGCCTGCGGATTGCACCCCTTCCTCTCTCTTTCAGCTAGACGTAGCAGTAATCGCTGGAGAGAGGAAGGTCGCTTACTAGCTCCTGCTGATAAAGTCAGCCTAACAGAATTTGAATTTTTTCCTGCGCGTTTTCTTGACGTCACGGACGCCAGCGTTCCAACTCAGTTGCATCGTGATTTTCAAGCTGGCTAGACGGACAACTCATTTATTCCATGCCCTTAACCCACATGCAGGCCGGAATATCTTATTCCTAACTACCAAAAATTTCAACATGTTGACCTTACACTTTCCCAAGATTCATTCTTGTCTTGATGTAACCCGCAGGTCGAACCTTCTCCGTTTTTGGCTAGAAAACATAGAGATACACGACACAGTCGCCAGTATATATTTTTCCAGGACAACTTGTCTTGATGCGAACAACCTTCGAACATTCTAACTACTTTGAACCTTCTCCGTTTTTAACTGGAAAACGTGGAGACCCACAACACAGTCGTCAGTATATATTTTCCAGGACAACTTGTCTTGATGCGAACAACTTTCGAACATTCTAACTACTTTGAACCAGTACCTAAAAAAATATTACATACACTCACAATACCAAATTACACAGTGAGTACTTTTCATACTTGTGTACACATACACCTTGCGTTAACAAGTCATTTTTTCCAGAACTTTCATTCTGATGAAATCTTTTTCCCGCCTTGTCCATCTTGCTTTCCTGTTTTGGCACGGAACACTTTCTCTGATGATCTCGAATGACGAGACAACCTACTTGTTTCTATTTAATAAAAATTTCATATATGTTTTTCAACCAGACGCCTTGTGTCGTTTAATTCCGGCTATCTACTTGTATTATTATTTATGCACTTGTTGATTGACCCCTTTTCCTCACTATGTTCACTCACGCAATATATTTCTACTTTGCTTGTGGATTAGGTAGTTTTGTGTAGTGTCTGGCACAAGGCCACTTTTTAATAAACCAGCACTGCACGCTACCGAGTCTGCAACAGCCTTTTGCATTTTAGAAGCTTTACTGCTTTGCTTGGGGTAGAATGATTAAAAAATTCTCTATGAAATAAAGATTGCATTATTTTTGTAAAAATATATTTTTTATATATATTTATATGAAGAGTGTTTCATAAAGACATTATATATAAAGCTGTTTTGTTAAGACGACTCAAAGTCAGCAGTAAATAAATCAGTGTTATTGGCAAAGATTTATTTATTTCTCTATTGGATCATGTTATTTAAGTCATGGCAATTATGTGTGAAAAATAATATTACTCAAATGTTTGCCAACTCTGAAAGAAAAAAATCATTAGACACTTAAATTTAATTCACATTAAAATTGGTCCAAGAAGCAAAATTGAACTTAATTATATATAATGATTTACATTTAATAATTTATAATTATTAACTAGCTTAAAAGCCACCCTATCAAGTGGCATTTAAGCTAGCTTCTGCAGAGGGATCTTGATTGGGCCTTCATCACAATAGGTAGGTAGGGAATAGTAGATGCAATAAACAACAATAAACTATCAAAAAACAACAATAAACTATCAAAAAAAAAACAAAAACTGATCACTGCATTTAAGTATTGTATTCTCCTCCAGTTCCTATCCCACAAACGCAGGTGTTCCCCAAGGCTCCATCCTTGGCTCCACTCTATTCCTTATTTTCATCAATGACCTTCCTGACACCATAGATTCCCAAGTTGGCATCTACGCGGACGACACTACAATTTACACCTGCCTCAAAAACAAATCTAGTGTTGCTGACAAAACTAACCTGGCTGCTCATCTTGAAATGGACCTCCAATCGGTTGTTAATTGGGGCAAGAATTGGCTGGTCAACTTTAACGACTCAAAAACTAAACTACTCTCTATTAATCACCATAGAGATCCTTCCCTGACCCCCATTAGAATGTCTGATAGTCAACTTCTTGAGAGCAACTCTCTGCGTCTGTTCGGTCTCACGTTGACTGCTGACCTAAGATGGAACAAATACATTGAGTCCATTGCTTCATCCACCGCGAGGAAAGTTGGCTCTCTGTGCCGCGCCAGGAAATTTTTCTCCCCAGAATTGATACTTCAAATCTACAAATCAACCATTTGCTCTTGCATGGAGTATTGCTGCCATATATGATCTGGTGCACCTTCTATTTACCTCGGAGTTCTTGACAAGATCCAGAGGCAGATATGTAATATAATTGGCCCTGATCTGGCATCTCATCTACAGTTGCTCTCTCACAGATGTGCCGTCGCTTCTCTCTGTCTTTTTTACAAGTACTTTCATGGTAATTGCTCCGATGAGCTGCTTTCACTGGTTCCCAGACTTCATGAATTCAAGCGCCCTACGAGGCTGGCATCTCACTCTCACACTTTCACTGTAGAAACTTTTAAATGTAGCCGTCTCTTCTACTCCAATAGCTTCATACCTCGCACCTCTCGCCTGTGGAACACCCTTCCCTATTACTGTTTCC
>CAHIKZ030000597.1:227500-275000 GCA_903632075.3 Acanthosepion pharaonis
AGTGGTGAAGAAGTTTGCTGATTTGAATTCAGCAAAGTTAGCTTTAAAAAGCAAACCCATATTTCTAGAGATACATGAGCATTTTCTTCATTTTTCCAGCTTCTTAGCCTTTGTGAGATGTCTTGGCATCCAGGTGTATGATTTAAAGCCTATTTCATCATACATGGCAGTTCTTGGATTCTTGGGTGTTCACTTCTATCTCAGCAGCTATCTTAAGCATGAATTTTATTTGATTCTTTGAAATTTTGGTCTTGAGATCATTAACAAAGTCCTAATTGTGTTTTCTACATTTTCTTGGCTATGTAGCAGGGTGTGCTATCCTGGGTTCATATATAGTTGTTCTCAGGGCAAAATATAGTACTTCAGGATATTGTAGTAGACATCAGTATCTTTCCTCCCAGCTCGTTGAAGAATAGAGCAATCTTTTCCCATATGCACAAATACCATTGGGAAAGATATGAATCTGTCTACTCCCCCAGTTATGGGTTAAATAGTAGAACGTTTACCTGTAAAAATCATGTTTATTCTCAAAAAAATATTAATGTAATGTTCACTCTAAAAAGAAAGAATTATTCTTACAATCCAAAAATGTTTTGGCTTTAAATAACCAACTACGGATTGATGGACTGTAAAAAGCAAATCATTCAAATCAGTCCCATCAGAGATCACAACATCTAAGACTATGACCTGAACTTGATGTTTGGTTCTGAAGGTGTCACTAGCATTAACACTTGGCTCCATGAGGTACAAATTATTTCAAGATTTTAAAACACGATCACATGTAAAATTTTTCTCATCAGAAAATACTTAAAAAGCAAACCTATAATTCTTGAGATACATGAGCATTTTCTTCATTTTTCTAGCTTCTTAGCCTTTGTGAGATGTCTTGGCATCCAGGTGTATAATTAAAGGCCCATTTCATCATACATGGCAGTTCTTGGATTCATGGGTGTTCATCTCAGCAGCTATCTTAAGCATGAATTTTATTTGATCCTTTGAAATTTTGGTCTTGAGATCATTAACAAAGTCCTAATTCTGTTTTTGTTGATCCGATTGATCCATTTCTCATCACCAGCTTATCTGAAAAGGACACTTGAAGTTGTCATATAAACAATAATTTGCAACAAATGACATGTTGCTGATGATTCTCTCGAGACAGGTCATGTGAGACATAGTTTCCGAACTCTGAAACCCTTTGAATTTGCATATGACTGTCATATGACTAACATTAAATTCCCTAGCCACAGTGGCAGGATTTGCTGTAACAGCAGCTTCCAAATCCTTTTCAATTGAGTCATTTTGGATGACCCTCCCTTGGCTTGTTTTCTAGATTAAAATTCCCAGTTTTGAAATGAGAAAATCATTTCCTGAAACTTCTTTCACTCAATGCATTGACCTAATGCATTGAAACTTTATGTAACACATAGAGTACAACATTTGTAATGTGTTCTTTACTTGGGATGAATATAGGAGTATAATGGGAGAGCTTGGAAGAAAGGTTTATTCTCCTATTTGTATTTCCCCCATTATGGGCATTATTATATTCATAACACCATAATTCATAGACTGAATATAGGAGTATAATGGGAGAGCTTGAAAGAAAGGTTTATTCTCCCATTTATATTTCCCCCATTATGGGCATTATTATATTTATGATATAATAACACTGTATTACACAGATGGAATGGAATGGCTGAAAGGAAAAGGTATGACAAACATGCTTTGTTTTCAGTGTGACTTTTATACCACTAAGACACACACAAAACTATAGATACATATTTATACATGTCCCTTGTAAATAAAAATATGTCAGATATATCTATATTCAAGCAGAATGAAAAGATAGGGTCTTACATATGATATAGGGACTCTAGATTCAAACAGGCCTGATTCATCTACTATGTCTCAGGTGGGGAACAGGAAAATTGTGTGTCTAGAGTTTTCACAAATTGAGGACTGCTAGCCAGAGATTTCTATACCTGAGGAAAATGGTGTCACATGCTTATAAGCTGTTAGGGGATGCTGATTTAACAATTGTTTGGTTTGTCTACTGTAAACTGAATGAATGACTGACCACTTTCATCATTGTATGAAGTAACATCACTAAGTGGCTGTCACATAAGCCATGTGACTATCTCGACCAAAGGGAGATAATCACCTTTTGTATCTCAATAAGGGTTAAATTCTGAACTAAATTTTGAACATAGTAGCATTACTAAACAGTATAAAATTAATAAATTTTTTTTCAACATTTTCACTTAAAAATTGGACAGAGCTTTCATTCCAATCTGATATTTTATATGTATTGCAATTATTTTTTATTCATTTTAAATAATTTATACTCATTTTAAAATTCTGTCTCCTGAGGGGAAATATATTTAATGTGAGTTGTTTTTTAGTATAGTATAGTATTTTAGTGTTATAACACCGGGTGTAACAGCAAAACTATCCAAATATATAAAAGCAAAATTGTCCATTTGTTAGATTAAGCTTTGAACCATTGTATCTTAGAAATGATTAAAGATATCTTACTGGAATTCTTTGAGGTTTTTATAACACTATTCAACTCCACTTTGAGCAATATGAATATATAATTAATCTACAAGCTTAACAGAAGAATCATGATGAAATTGATCATAAACGAAAAAGTTGAAATGATGATCCCTTTTCCTGTTGTGACCTCCTGATTCAGTTTTCCTCTCTACTGTTCCTGCTTTTTTAAATTTATTCATCATTTCATTGATGGTTCTTGAATGTACTTTGAAAATGGAAGCTAGAATATGAATGTTGGTACCATTACTGAAGGTCTTAATGATCTTTTTCCTTTCAACATTGAGAAGACAGTGGGTCTGACACAAAGCAATTTTAACCTGTTCTCTTGCTAGCTATAGCCAAAGTGTTTACTTACATTGGGGTTGATTGTTCTAGTTTCACATGCCATGTCCTCAAAGACTCGTGGCCCAGTGGATAAAGGTGTTGGTTAGATCCAGTGACTAGACCCAAAAAGTTGTGAGTTCAATACCAAGCTACAGCAGTGGTGAACCAAAAACTTGGAGAGTTGAGTTGAGAAAGAGGTATGGCATGTGGAACAAGAACAATCTAGTCTAGTGGACACAATAAAGGGTTCGATTCAAAATTCCAATCACCTGAAGTGTACAAAGGCCCAAATGTTGTGAATATGGCAATAAAGATGAGGATAACAGCTTGAATAATGTAAGTAATCATAATACCTCATCTCAGAGATACAGATAGAATCTCAAAGGGTTTTTCAGTGATTCTTATGACAAATAATGTCAAGATGGCTAAATGTCTTATCTGAAAACCTGGAAAAAAGAAACTCAATTAGTTTAGTATTTTTTTAGATATTAAACATTTTGTGGGATGTCCAATTATCCTGTAACCTGATTTTGACAATTTTGCTGTTACACTCGGTATATATTTGTATTTTGGTTGTTTGTAATGTGATGATTTGTGTCTATGTATGACTAAACTCCTGAATGATGGAGTACAAATTTAGATACTGACTTGGCCAGGTGAAATGCAGTATTAAGTAATGTGTCTCGCTTTGGATTAGGAATGATCAATTATGTCAAGCATCATTGATGCATTTATAGAGTATCTGAAATTCAGTGATTGGCCAACACCTTATTGATAATCCTGTCCATGCCAGCACTTTCTCATATGACAGATTCAATATTCTCTGGGTGGCACATCCATCTTTTCACTTAAGAATTTTTTAATTTCTTTTTATGACTAAATGTTACTCATCTCTTGACAAGTAGAACTTTTTTTACTTTTTGAAGATACCTGGCATAATTTGGCCTACTGTTTATTTTTGTTAGATGATAGATAAAGTGTACTTTTATACCATTTTACCTTTATTTTTATTAATAATTCTGTTTTATGGCTTATCATTTTTACTTAATGAACAATTCTCTTTCTTAAGATTTGATAAAGAAAACTGCCCATTTATGAGCAATTACAAAACCTTTGTCTTTTTGACAGCCTTATTTCAACATGTTTCTGTTTGTTCTTCCAATATTCAAATAAAATCTCAACTGATTTCAAGAGATTTTCCTCCAGAAAACTGGTGGTATATTCAACGTTAATTTCTACATGTACATTGAGGAAAGCGATTATCTACCTTTTTGCAGGACAAATTTACATACATCTTAAGGGACCTTGAGAGTCCTCTGACTGCCTGTTGCTGATGATAGTCAGTTGGTATCTAGCTAACAAACCGTGAGATGTGAGAGTCAGTGGCTGTTTGGAACTCGTGGGAGATAGAAGTGGTAGCCAGCAATGGTTTCAAAATGACTAATATTACAATTACCATTTATTTTTCAGTTTATTTATTAAGCTACATTCTTTTTCAAGCCAAGAATTTTTACTTATTGCTCAGCATTTAATCAACTATTTGATCAATACCAATTGTATAGTGACTTGCATACTGAGATCTGACAGAATGTAGGATTTAAGAGGAATTGATTTATTACTTAAAAATAATAAAAAAACTGATCCCCCACTTCATGTCCAGAGGAAACTTTTATTAATATTTAATGAAAATATATCTTGAAAATTTTACCTACATCAGCTGGTTAATACACATTTTATTGGAAAAATACTGATTTATATAATAAAATCTAATAATGTAGTAATTAAGGGGGATCAATTTATTACTTAAAAACAATAGAAAACCGATCCCTCACTTTATGTCTAGTGGGAACATTAATATTTAATATAAATATATCTGGGAATTTTGCCTACATTGGCTGGTTAATACCAATTTTATTGTGAAAATATTGACTGACATAATAAAATCTGACAATGTAATTAAAGGCGGATCAATTTATTACTTAAAAAACAATAGAAAATCGATCCCTCACTTTATGTCCAGTGGAAACTTATATTAATATTTAATGTAAATATATCTTGAAAATGCCAATTTTATTGTGAAAATATTGACTTACAAATTAAAATCTGACATAATATAGAAATTAAAGCTGGATCAATTTATTTAAAAATAATAGCAAATAGATCTCCCACTTTATATCTAGTTTATGATTATATTAATATTTAATGTAAATAAATCTAAAAAAAATTACCTAAATTATCAATTTTATTGTGAAAATAATAAAGTTTTGCATCAAGCAACAAATTCTCTATTTAAAACTTCCTAACAAAAGAGAAAAGCAAAAACAAAGAAAAAACATTTTAGTGCAAAAATGATTTTGTTTATACACATGTATAAACTCCTTGATGATGGTATGCAAATCTAGGCCCTGATTTGGCCAAGTGAAATTTCTCAGTTGATTTCAAGAGATTTTCCTAAAAGAAATAGTGATCGACATCATTGCCTATTATTCTCATTTTGTTCACAAGCTATCCCCCTTTTTTTTTAGCCACTTTCTCTTTCAAGCTAACTTTGTGCAATTGCATGAATGCATTCAAGCAGAGAGTATATTTTACCACCAGCCTCAGCTTCAGTTCTTCCAGAGTTGGATTGACAATGACGTCTTAAACAAGTTTTGTTTTGTTCCTGCCAAAAGACTTTGGCAGAGATTGTTGTGGATGCCATCACTCCCATTTCAAACAAATGTTTTTATCATGATTGAAAGTAAATCTAAAATTTCTTTTTTATGCCAATTTCTTTCTTAGTGCTTTTATTAATTAATACTATCTTGAACTGGAAGAGGCAGTTCTTTTTACATTTTATCACAAATGGCATGTGCTGATTATACTAACTATACAACAGACACCTTATGAAGACCGGAGAATACAATGGCTTAAATGGGTATCAGGATCCAAACAGAAAGGGATGGCATATAATTACAATTTTGCTGATTATATTAACTATATAAAAGTAAAAGAAAAATTGAAAGAATGTAGCAATTGTTATAAATAGATATGTTGTCAAAATGTAAAATATAAAATGGCTTGAACAGTTTTGCATCCTAATAGTTAAAGACTTAAATATTTAGACTTTAAAGACTTTACTTTTTGAACTCAAAGTATTTTCTTCTTCTATGTCCTATGTCCCTTTCAGAGGTTGGCAATCATGGCTCTCCACAATTTCATGTCCTTTGTAGCTCTTAAATAAATTTTGTGTTTTTGTTATCTCTCCTAAATACTGTTCCACCATTCATTTAATCAAGCTTGCTAGGTAGGTTATGTTTTGTTTTCTTCTGTCTCTCTTGCTTTCAATCTGTACTGTGAGTATCAAATTTTCTAAGCCTACTTTCCTTAATATGTGCCCCAGAAATTTCAACTCTCACTCCCTGATGTTAATTATAAATGTCCTTTTTGTCTCCATTTTCTCTAAAACTTTGTTATTGTTCACATGTTCAGTTCATGGTATCCTCAGCATCCTTCTGTAGAACTACATTTCTATCACTTCAAGTCTCTTCTTCATCTGTGAGTCGATTGTCATACATTCATTGGCATATAGGAGGACTGATATTATATAGCAATTCAGTACACTTTTCTTTGTTTCTAAGAAAATTTTTCTATTTCGTAATACTTTGCTTATGTTTTGGAAGGCATCTTTGATTATCCCAATGCCCCTTCAAATTTCAGTGTTGCACTTTCTGTCTTCTGTTAAAACATTTCCCAGATATTTTAAATTATTCTTGTTTAATTTTGGTATCTCTAATTTATTATTTGCATGTTAGAAAGTTCCTTTGGTTAATAACCATGCATTCTATTTTGGAATTTAAGTTTAATTGTCTTTTCACTTTGCTTTACTATCTTCTGTAGGAGTTTTTGTAGTTGCCTTTCTATATCTGCTATCAACATTGTGTTGTCTGCATATCTTATGTTAAGACTGTGACTACTGATAATAAATCCTGGTAGAACTTCTAATTCTTTCAGAATCACCTCATTATTATTCAAAACCCATTTTTGAGTAAGAGTAATTTCTCTAAATAAATTTAATGATGAGCCCAGACTGTTTTTGACATTGTTAGGAAGTTTTAGAAGTAATTGTTGTTGTTTGGTGCAAAAATTTACAAACTGGAGTAGTTTTTCTCAAGAAATTTTGACTTTTGTTACCAAATGTATATGCAAATGTATATGTGCATGTAAATGTAAAAATATATGTATATCTGTGTATAATTTATAAAAATAAAGTGATTATTGCCCTATTTTTGTTATTGTTGGTATTATACCCAGGTGTTTTTTTAATTTTTTAAGTGCAAAATTTGACCAATTTGTACAAAATTTGTGAACAGTATACAATTTTACATCACTAAGCATAATTATAAAAAGCCTTTATTTTTCAATACAATATCAAATCTTCTCAATACACTGAACTTAATATTTTATCTATCCGTCTATTGTAGTCTATTTATTACTGTCTTTATAGCTTGCTATCTCCCTCTGACAAATTATGTTCACATCTATCTATCTATCTATCTATCTATCTATCTATCTATCTATCTTGTTCTGCTATCTATCTATCTCGTTATATTATCTATCTATCTATCTATCTATCTATCTATCTATCTATCTATCTTGTTCTGCTATCTATCTATCTCGTTATATTATCTATCTATCTATCTATCTATCCCGTTCTATTATCTATCTATCTATCTATCTCGTTATATTATCTATCTATCTATCTATCTATCTATCTATCCCGTTCTATTATCTATCTATCTATCTATCTATCTTGTTCTATTATCTATCTGTCTATTGATCTATCTTATTCGATCTATCTATCTATGTCTGTTCATTATCTACCTATCTATCTATCTCATTCTATTATCTATCTGTCTGTCTATCTATCTCATTTTATCTATCTATCTATGTCCGTTCATGTTGCACATCCCTGGTGACACAAATGAATGAAGCAAGTTAACTTAAATAAAGACCTCAAAGTGTGTCAGTTGGAATCAATCAGGAGAATTTCTAACAGATGTCATGGTAAGTAGCCAAAGCAAGACATAATATTATAATCATTAGGAGTGACTTATAACTGCAGTAATGAGTCATCAAAACTCATATGGAGTACGAAAAATACTTTCATGTTAGTTTAATTTTTTCTCTTTGGTGTGTGTAAAAAAGAAAAAAAAAGAGGAAGAGAAAAAGTTCGTCAAATATGGAAAAATTATTTATTAGGCCAAGTGGTAAAAATACAACAACAGCAGCAGTTGTTGGAACTCCAGAAATAACAACATAATTTAATTTAAATAATACATAAGAAAATGGAAAATTCCTCAATTTCTTTCACTCTCAACATGGTGGCAAATGCCATAGTTGAATTCATATAAAATTCAGATGATGAACTTACCTTTTCTGCTTATTTTAGAAGATACGAGCAAGTATCCAGAGAAGAATGCAATGACTGGGAAGACGAGAAAAAAGCAAGGTTTTTGTTGAGAAAGTTAGCACTAGTAGAACATGAAAAATATTTTAATTTTGTACTATCAAAAAACAGGAAAAATTTGTTTTGAAGAAACAATAAATATTTTGACTAAAATTTTTAGTGAAAAAAGCTTGTTATTCAATACTCATTGGAAATGTATGAATCTGATGAATAAAGATGAAGATTTTGTCACATATGCTAGAATTGTTAACAAGGAGTGTGAAAGATTCCAATTAAATGAACTGACTCTGGATATGTTTAAAGGGTTAATTTTCATTCAAGGGTTAACAGCGAAAAAAGATGCAGAAACACATGTGAGAATTTGAACAAAACTTGAACAGAATCAAAAACTAACACTAGAAGAAATATCCATCAAATCCTAAATCTGAGACCCAATACAGAAGAAACTGAAGAAAAAGAATGTGTTTGCATACAAGCTAAAGAAAATGTAGAAAAAGAAAAATTAATCCATGTTTCAGATGTGGAAGGTTACATCTCAATGTCAACTGTCCATTTAAGAATTCAAAATGCTACAAGTGTGGAAAAGTAGGACATAAAAAGTCACACTGTAAAACTAAAGCAAGGAAAAATTCTCACAGTAAAAATTTTGTACACGAGGTAGCGACAGAAAAATAATTACAGAAAACCAAAGTAAATTTGTGTATTTGAAAAAAATTAATAATATGGATGTAAAAATGCAAAAAGACACTTGTAGTAATATGACAATAATCAACAAAAGCCACATGGAAAGCAAACAAAAAACCTATGTTAAAAAGGAACTTCAAAAATTGCATGTGGTGTGTCAGGTGAGAAAATATTTTTTATTAATAAAATGACTTGTAACATCACATTCCATGTGTAAAAGCTGGAGCTTATGTGTTAAACAATACTACAAACATATTCGGTACTGACTAGATGGAATTATTTGAAATGTGAGATTTACCTATAAATATTTATTGCAAAAATATAAGTGGACAAGCTACCAATTTAAAAAAAAAACAGTGTGAAAATTTAAAGGAAGAATTGAAAAAATGTTTTTCAGTTGTTCTGTCAGTTGAGTGGGGTTGGTGTTCTAAAGACAAAGCAAAATTTCAAATGAAAAAAGGGTTAACACCAGTGCCAGTGTTTAAACTGAAATGTAGAGTACTATTCGCAGCATTGGATCAAGTGAATGAAGAATTAGACAGACTTGAAAAAATAGGTGTAATTGAAAAGACTGACCATTCAAAATGGACAGCACCAGCAGTATATGTAAGGAAAAAAAATAATAAAATGTGTTTTCACTTTTTTTTTTGAAAGGCTTAAACAAATGTTTACAACCCTATAACTACACATTATCAAGTTCAGAGGAAATTTTTGTGAATTTAAATGGTGGTAAAATTTTTTCAAAGCTGAATCTTTCTGAAGCGTATTTTCAAATACAGGTTGAAAAAGAATGTTTAGAGTTAACAACTACGAATACAAACAAGGGATTTTATAAGTTCAACTGACTTCCTTTTGGGAATAAAAGTGGCTCCAGCTATATTTCAACAAGCTATGGATACTATCCTTGCAGATTGTGATTTTGCAGTTGCTTATCTGGATGATATATTAATTAAAGGTGTATCTAAGGAAATGTAAATATCAGGCATGTGAAAAGAGTTTTAAAAAAAATACAAGAATATAGATTCAGACTCAGTGAGGAAAAGTGCAAATTATTTTTGCCTAGAATCAAGTACCTAGGACAAATCATTGACAAAAATGGTCATCAACCAGATATGTTGAACACAAATGTAATTAAGAATATGACTCCTCCAACAAATGTTACAAGATTACAAGCATTTCTGGGACTAGCAAACTATTATCACTGAACAATTTGCTTTAAAAAGGCATAAAGTAGAGCTGGACTGATAAGTGTCAGAAGGCATTTGTTACAATCCAAAAGCAGAAATTGTATTGGCTTCAGGTGTTAGTGACTATGGTATAGGAGCAGTAATTCTACATAAATATGATGACTGCAACATCAAAGCCATCGCACATGCTTCACATTTGCTACTACTGGTAGAAAAAACTTCAGCCACATCGACAATAATAGCAATAATATTTACGCCGAAAAATTTCACAAATTCATACATGGAAGGATTTTTCATTTGCAGACAGACCATTGACCTCTATTATCAATTTATGGTTTGAAAAAAGAAATTCCTGCATATACAGAGAATAGATTATAATGCTGGGGTACCATTTTATTAAATTCAGGATGGAATACCAACCATTCAAAAAATGATGATGGTTTATCAAGATTAATACCAAAAAATACTGATCCATTTGAGGACTTTATTGCAGCATTAAAAAGTGAAATAGAAATTAAAAATATATTATGCAATGTAGTACACAAACTACCGATTTACCTTGAAAGAAATAAAAGTAAAAGCAGAATAAAACATGTTTATTTCTAAAATAAAAAATGACTAAAAGAAAGTATGAAAGATAGACAATTATTAGAATACAATCCAAACTTGAACACTTACTCTCTATGTGACGAAGTACTGATGTTTGCACAAAGACTAGTAATACCTTACATATTACAAAAGTGGATATTAAATGAATTTCATAGTGGAAATCTGGGAATTTCAAGGATGAAATCTGTTATGAGAAGCTATGCATATTAGACTAAAATGGATCAAGACATTGAAAAAGTAGTAAAAGCCTGCAGAGGTTGTGCTCTGGCAGCAAAGTCACCTACCATGAAATTACAAACTTGGCCAAAGACAGATACTCTGTGGTCAAGACTGAAATTTGTAAGTGCAAAGAAACAACTTCTACAGTTACAGTGAATTTCTAACAAGAACTGTTTGCAAGTATGGCATTTTGGATACCATAGTCTCAGATAACGGTACACAATTCCCTGCTTATAATTTTAAAGATTTTTTTGTAAAATGTTCTCAAATGAACATATTACTACCCAGTTGTATCACCCAAGGGGAAACAGATAAGTGAAATAGTTTGTGGGTACTTTTAAGAGAGCTTTGAAAAAAGCAAGAAATGAAAAAGTGAGTGAAGAAGCACTACAAAAATTCTTGAGATAATGCCACATCCCAATACACTGACAGACATGTCGCTGGCAGAACTGCTGTTCAAAAGAAAAATTAAATCAGTGCTCAGCAAGTTGTTACCAGGTCAAAAAAGGATAAGAACAAATAACAAAAAGGATAAAATTCTTCAAAATTCACAAAAAAGTGTTTTTCAGAGTATATAAAAATGGAAAATCAATGTGGGGAGATGGTGTAATTAGGTCATGAATTGCAAAAATTATATATATGGCGAAAGGAAAAAAATGGGAACACAAAAGGCATTGTAATCAGTTAAAGAAATGTTTTGCTGAAGAAAGGCCCACAAGAAAGAAAGAGCCTATGGAAATACTTTATGATATTTTTGATGTACCAACACCCCAAGAATTCATTGAACATACAAGTATGATTACCAGAAAAAGGAAATGTATGAAAAAACTAGAGATTGACTCAAAACAAAAGAAATGCAAAGTTCAGTACATTGGTGAACTTGCCAGGAAGAGGGAGGAGGTGGTGAATACTAAGAAATAAAATATTTACTAGTGAAAAAAATATCTCAAAAGTGGGCATGTTGGGGAGTAAATAAAACACTCCTGGTAACATAAATGAACTAGGCAAAATGTCTTAAATAAAGAACCCTAAGTGAGTCAATGTAGTCTGTCCCAGGCTTGCATCAAGACAAAACTTCTGTCTTCAGGCAGAGGGTAACAAAACCACCATCTTTGGGTGGAGGATGATTCAGTCAAGCTCTGTCTTTAGATAGAGACTTGGCTGAGAAAACAGACCAGTTCTGTACCTGAGTCCACTTTTGTGGGGACTGGGTAAATTTTGACCAGTGGCCTAAGTGGAAACCCTTGTGTTCCCCACAGTAAACTTGACCTTGTGCCACATCTAGTCCATAGTGAGGTGACTGGGAAATACCAGTCCATTGTAGTCAAGCAGTCCACTGTTTGGCTGCTGATTGTCAAGCTCCCTGTCTTCACGCAAAGTGCAACTCAGTTGGGGCTTTGTTTACGGATGGAGACTCGGATGAAATGAATAGACAATGCAAAGTACCCAATTCCATGGTTGCAGGGACTGGGTAAATTTTGAACTTTGGCCAGTGTATATGAGCTTTAGTTTCCCACACTAAACTTGACCTTGTGTCACATCTCATCTCAGTGGCTAAATACCAGTCTGCTGGATTCAGTCAGGAGAATTTCTAACAGACATCACAGTGAGTAGCCAAAGCAAGACAATATTATAAACGCTTGAAGTGAGTTATAACAGTTCATTATTTATTTATCTATGTATCTATCGTTTGTCTTTAATTATTTTATTATCTATCTATCTATCTATCTATCTATCTATCTATCTATCTATCTACATTCTGGTTGAGCTTATCTTTCATGTTCTTGATGTTAATACAATGTTTTGATTGATTTCTTTAATGGGGGTACTTGGAAAGAGAGAATGTTTTCAGTTGCCCATTATTGGCATTAGTATATTTATGATATACTAACATCTTAACACAGTTAAAGGGAGTACTAGAATAGCTGAAACAAAGGAATGACAAATATGCATTGAGCTGAAAAGTTTTTATATACTGATATGGCATAACTGAAATTATATACAAATATGTATATTCCTATTATTATTTGTCCTACACAGAAACTATAACACATATGGATAAAACAAACAATGTGAATGGTTAAAAATCAAGATGGTCTTACTTGTAATATTTTCTGAAGGGTGATGTCTGGGTTTTTCATTGGGACCATATCATTACCCCATTCCCTTAATTGGCATAGGCAATCATGTCTTGGTTCTTCATGGTTTACTCAGCAACTGGGTTCTTCACCCGCCACCCCCTACCAGCTGATGTCATTCAGCTGTCATCATATTGCCATCACAAATTTGTTCTATCAGAAGTGGGATAACTGCTTTCTGTGTCCATACAGTTTCATCAGTTTTCATCTGAAAAGAGAAAAAAATCATATTTTCTTCAGAAAAATTGTGAAATAGTTGTCTTTAATATATCACTCTTTTGTCAGCAGCCACACATACACAAGAAAAACCATTCTACTACTGATGTACTCCAGCAATTTCACCCCCCCTCTCTCTCTCTGTATATATATATATATATATATATATAATTATTTATTTAAAAATATGATTCCATCACTACATAAGAGTTCTCATGTTTCAAAACAAGAGCTGAAAACTTCAGTATAATTATTTGAATTAAACTGAATTAAAGTACCAAGCTCTGTTCCATCTTCAAGTGAAATTTTTTTTGGAATAACTAATTCTTGAAATTTATGCGTTTTTAGAAGCATATTCATTATTAAAATTAAAATTACTATGGTAATGGCTACAGCAATTATTTAAATATATATATATATATATATATATATATATATATATATCAATAAGAACACTGGATTACATATCTTACTGTTCTTTCTTTTTTATCTGAATATATATATATATATATATATATATATATATGTATATATATATTATTTAATAAAGATCCATTCTAAAAATTCTCTTTGTTTATGTTTGGATACGAATCTGTGAAGATATGAAAAACTTTCAGAAATCTATCACAGGAGAAATTTTTCTTGAAAGCACAAAATTTTCTCCTTTGGCTAAGTTGGTTAAGGCATGCTGGGCAGTGGGTAGCTCCCATTGCCTTGAGGGATACAGGTTCAATTCCTACTAGAGAGAGAAAATTCTACTTTAATTTCTCAAACATTCAGGCTAGTAGACAAAAATAAAAAATATACTGTTTAATAAATAAACAGAGTGCCCAATTCAAATACAAGTATCAACTAAAAATAATATTTAAAGTGATAAAAATCCTTTGGATTAATAAAAAAACATTCTAAAATTCTTATTGATGTATTTATCATCCTCCCACTTTTAATATCTTAAGTGCACAAAGATGAGGACAACAGTTTAAACAATGTAAATAGTGTAAATTGGTTTTAAGTGTTTAATTTAGTAGACTTTAATAATTTTTGTCAATGTAATTGTTGATGGTGTCTAAAAATTAAGAAACCTGTATAAAAGGAAAGGTTACTTATATACATACATACATACATACATGGTCTGATGATTACATCTAGCATGAAGCAACCTGTTGTCTCTAAGTGTTGACTTCAATGTTCACTTTTATATTTAAACATGCTCTATCTCTAATATTGAGGACTTTATCCCATAAATATAGCACACCTTAAGACTATATTTCTTCATATATTTAAAAATTGCTATATTTACAGATGGAGAATGCTCAATATTGGAGATCAACTGTTTATATATTTATATGTGTACGTGTCTCATAAAAATTATTTACAAGGCACTTCTGTTAAGTTTTTTTTATTTTGTTTTCCTTGTGTGCAAACAAGAAATTTCTTGTTGAAACTTGGATAGAATATTTTTGGTACTGTGTGTAGAAACTGTCCAAGTGATTTTGGTTGATCCATAAGCCATTTTCAAGGATTTTGCTTGTACCACTACAAATGCTATGTAAGTTGCTAAGAGGTAGATATATTTTTAATTTCCAAATGTGAACAATGTATTAAGCTAGTGTTCATAGTTGATGTTAAAGGCTATTTTTGGCTTTCTGTTATAAAGGCTATTATTTTTAGATATTTTTTACAATATAAGGTGTGCTTTATATTTGTGTTCTTATGAGTATTTTGCATATCAAAGTTGGTAAGTTTGCATAATGGATTAAATGGGCCCTTATGGAGTTATGGTCCAAGTGATATAGAGTCAGCCATCTTTATAAGCAAGTGGTATTATGTCCAATGTAATAATTCACATGGAGCATTTAAATTCATAAGTAATGTTGATCTTGTATTGTTTGGAAATCAATGGAGAGTTGTTGCCAATGATAAGGTTAGCTATTTCAAGTTTTTACAATAGATAATTTGATATTTTTAGCTTGTTTGACAGGGGTAATGCATTTTTTGATAACGTCTACCTCTCAGCAACTTAGAGACCATTTACAGTAGCACAACAATAGATTAGCCAAAAGTCATAGTAAGATGGAAAATTTCTATAGACAGCTAAGTTCCAAGGTAAATCTCTTGTTTAAACACAAGAAAAACAACAAAAAACTTAACAGAAGTACCTTGTCAATCGTTTTTATGAAACATGTATTAGAGAAGGCTTTCTGCCAAAATAAACAACCATATATCAGGTGTAACAGCAAAATTGTTCAAATTGTCTCACAGCAAAATTGTCCAATTGTTAGATTAAGCTCTGAACCATTGTATCTTAGAAATGATTAAAGATATCTTACTGGAATTCTCCAAGGTTTTTATAACATAATTGGACTCTACTTTGAGCAATAAGAATGCATAATTACTCTCTAAGCTTAACAAAAAAATTGTGATGAAGTCAATCATAAACGAAGATGACATGTTCATCAATAATTAATCATAGGTAAGGCTCAGAAGCTCATGAAGGATTGATATAAAGTTCAAATATATATATATATATATATATATATATATATTATTCCAGGATCATTTCCCAACTTATTCAAGATGAGCTTCTCCCTCTCTTGGAGTAACAAGTTACCTGACAGGTTTCACATATGATTTCATTTTCAAGTTTTTTTTCACTGCTCTTTGGACTGTCATAACTGAAACTCTCTCATGTGCCAAACGTCTTATGGAATGAGTTGGATCTTTTCTAATTGATCTCTTTTGCTCTAAGTTGAAGTGATGATCTCTCTTGCTGTTGTAACCTCCTGATCCAGTTTTCCTCTCTACTGTTCCCTCTTTTTTAAAACTTATTCACTGTTCTCGTGATGATTCTTGAATGGACTTTTAAGATGGAAGCCAGAATATGAATGTTGGTACCATTAATGAGGACCAGAATGATGTTTTTCCTCTCACCAGTTGTCAGTTGGGAAGACAGTCGGGATGACACAAAATGATTTTAACCTGTTCTCTTTCTAACTGAATAAGTCAAAGGGTTTTTCAAGGATTCTTACGACAATTGGTGTCAAGATGGCTAAAAGTCTTATCTGAAATCCTGGAAAAAAGAAACTCAATTAGTTTAGTGGTTTTTTTTAGATATTAAACATTTTTTGAGATGATCAATTACGCTGTAACATGATTTGGACAATTTTGCTGTTATACTTTATATCTATATATATATATGAAGAAATTTTGAAAAAACAAACAAAAATCCTTAAATGTAGTTAAATGAAAAAACTACTTCATTTAACTACATTTAAGGATTTTTTTGTTTTTTCAAAATTTCTTCATTCTGTCGGATTTATATCCATTTACATGCTTATATATATATATATATATATATATATATATATATATATATATATATATAGTGTGTGTGTGTGTGTATGTGTATGTGTAAATTGCAGAGACATAGACATATTTTTAATTCTCAAATACACCACTACATTATATTATGGCTGTGTTCATAATTGGTGCTGTTAAGGATTGCTTTTTTTTTTATCATGAAGGCTTCTATTATTTTTACAGATATTTGTTACAGTTAGAGGTATGCATTTGTGTTTTTATGGGTATGTTGCATACTATAGTTGGAAAGTTTTCATGCTTGTTTAAATGAACGCTTATAGAGCTATGATCTGAGAGAGGTAAGGTCAGTCATCTTGAAAAATGTGGTGATATGTCTGACATATTCTTGTCATTTCTCTTTTATTCACTTTGGGCTCATGCCTTTGAGAAAAGGCATGTATCTATGCTCCTTCAGTAATAAGTTAAATTTCAGGGTTGACTAGTTTCTTTTACCTTGGGTGGCAGCTAAACTAAGAGCAGGAAAACTCTGAATTCAAACATAAGGAGCACTGTTTGAAGTCTTTATGGCACACTGCATGATATCTCTGTTATTAGTTCTTCTGAAAAGGGTTGTTGGTTCGATACAACAATCAAATCATATTCATGTGGATAGTCTGGTGGTTTAGTTCTAAGTGGAACTGTTGGTCTCTCATACATCAAAATGGACAAAGCAGTCTATAATAGGTAGACAGATATAGAGAGTGTGTGGGTATAGATATCAACACTGCATGCTGTCAATTTTAAATCTCATATTATCTTCAGACCTTTGTCATCTTCAACCTTTCAAACATGGTCTGAAGAACATTTGAGTTGTGAAACTGACAGTCACTATGCTGTGTTGATTTCTATGTCTACACTGTCTATCTAGAAAAACCCTTTCTTATTATTTTATACTGTAAGAGTCTGGATGCAAATTTACTGCTGCTCAAAAAGGACCGCCAATCGGTTGTGAACTTTAACGCCTCCAAAACAAAACTGCTCTCTATTAATCACCACAGAGATCTTTCCCTTCCCCCCATTAGAATGTCTGACGCTTAACTTCCCGAAAGCACCTCTCTGCGGCTACTCGGTCTCACATTGACTGCTGACCTGAGATGGAACAAATACATTGAGTCAATTGCTTCGTCCGCTGCAAGGAAAGTTGGCTCCCTGTGCCACACCAGGAAATTTTTCTCCCCGGAATTGATCCTTCAGATCTACAAATCAACAATTCACCCTTGCATGGAGTATTGCTGCCATATATGGTCTGGAGCCCCTACTGTTTGCCTTGGGGTTCTTGATAAGATCCAGAGACGGAAATGCAATATAATTGGCCCTAATCTGGCATCTCGTCTGCAGTTGCTCTCTCATTTACAAATACTTTCATGGTAATTGCTCCGATGAACTGCTCTCACTGGTTCCCAAACTTTGCGAATTCATGCGTCCGCTCTCACACACTTTCACTGTTGAAACTGTTAAATGTAGCTTCCTCATCTACTCCAATAGCTTCATATCAACATCTCTTATGTAAGTCAAAAGCTTAGATTGGATTAAAAAATATGTATCAATATTGTGATTTTCTTTCTTCGTTTAATGATAATGTTATTAAGCTTATCAGATGTTATGAAAACAATTTACATAAAATAAATAGACAACACTTGTCTATATTATTTAATGAAACATGTATGAATGAAAAAATGCTGCCTAAATACACACAATTTAAATATATATATATATAATTCCAAGGTTTGAATAAGCAGCTGTAAATAGAGTCTGCCCAAAAGTAGCCTGCTGGTATAAAAGTGCTCCATGCCATAAAAATGACAGAGTATTTGAATATCAATTCGATAACCAGGTAGGCAATGACTTGCCACTACTTTTAAGTTTCATGTGTTTGCACACAATCTTCAGGTAGACAGTAACTTGCAGTAATAAGATGATTACCTTATATACCACCAGATGAGTACAATTTGACAAGCAAACCAGACTCACACAGGGGGGGGGTAGATCATCCAGCCAAGATCTAAAATGGTAAAAAAAAAGAAATCAACTTGAAAAGGTTTGCCAGTATAGCAAAAGTGCTCAATAATAAGAGAAACTGTTGTCATGGTGAGTTGCTGGAGCATTATATATATATATATATATATATATATATATATATATATATATATATATATATATATATAAAGAAATATAGTCTTAAGGTGTGCTATATTTATGGGATAAAGTGCTCAATATCAGAGATAGAGCGTGTAAATATAAAAGTGAATATAGAAGTCAACACTTAGAGGCGACAGTCTGTTTCATGCTATATGCAATCGTCCAGGCCACGTGTGCTGTTATTTTTCTCGGCTATTTATATATATACGGGTTAGTGGTGCATTGTGGGTATTCTATTATGGCGGTTATTTTACCGGAAGTCGCTTTGTTCATTTATTTGGGTCAAGTTATATTGCTCGTTTTATTTATTTTTTTATTTTATTTTATTTTATTTTATTTTTTATTTTTTTTTTTTATTTTTTTTTTTTTGTCTCTTATTTTATTTATTTATTTATTAACGTAGTAAAAATTTGTTTATATCACGTATTTAACAGTTTTGTTTTGGTTTGAGAATTTAATTAAAGCTATTTGTTCAATTTTGGGGTTGGTTGTTGTAGTTCATTCTAACTATTATTTTTTTGGCGGGAACAGTTTTTTAATTTGGGATTGGTTTGCCTATTTATTTACTTGGAATGCTCAATATTGGAGATCAATATTTACTTAGGAGTAACTGAAGGACCCTGGAAGCAAAGAAATTATACACACAAAACATCGTTCACAAATAGTAAATATGCGAACAGTACTATGCTTTCTAAGTATATCTGGGAAATAAAAAACAAAACGCACATCACACCAAAAATATCTTGGAAGATAAGGAAAAGTCATCAGCCTACAACAACCAATCAAAAACTTGCAAACTTTTGCTTGGAGGAAAAATAGCTATCATTACTTTCCCGACCAAAATAAATTATTAAATAAAAGATCCGAGCTCATCTCAAAATGCAGGCATGAAAATAAATTTTTACTACGTAACCTAAAAAATGAAAACGGAAAAATAAAATAAAACAAATACAATAAAAATAAATAAATAAATAAATAAATAAAATAAATAAATAAGTACTATGTTGCTTAAAAACCGAAAACCAAAAGAGAAAATATAAAAATAAATTGACCAAAATTCATCCAAGTAAATAAATAGGCAAACCAATCCCAAATTAAAAAACTGTTCCGCCAAAAAAAAATAATAGTTAGAATGAACTACAACAACCAACCCCAAAATTGAACAAATAGCTTTAATTAAATTCTCAAACCAAAACAAAACTGTTAAATACGTGATATAAACAAATTTTACTACGTTAATAAATAAATAAATAAAATAAGAGACAAAAAAAAAAAAAAAAAAAAAAAATAAAATAAAATAAAATAAAATAAAAAATAAATAAAACGAGCAATATAACTTGACCCAAATAAATGAACAAAGCGACTTCCGTAAAAAAATAACCGCCATAATAGAATACCCACAATGCACCACTAACGTGATATATATAAATAGCCGAGAAAATAACAGCACACGTGGCCTGACGATTGCATATAGCATGAAACAGACTGTCGCCTCTAAGTGTTGACTTCTATGTTCACTTTTATATATATATATATATATATATATATGGTAATATTAGCTTTTTCCTTATGTGTGTAGCAACCAACCAGTGCTACTTTCATTCAAAATTCATAAGATCTTTCTTTCAAAACAATTTTTCAGGAAAATATGTTTTTCTCAAATCCACTGCCATAGTTCTTTCCAGTATTGATATGGGGTTTTCCTTCCAAACTTTTTGTTTGAAGTTCTGTATAATGTCAACATTTGATTATTTCATTATTTTCTCTTCAAGGTACATGTACTATCCATTTCATTTGTTGTTGCTGTTGGTAGTCCACTAGTGATGTAGTTTCTGTTATTTGGTACAGTTCTTTGTTTGTGATTAGTATAGTGGCAGTCCACAAGGTTCAAATATGGATGGTCTTTGCTAAGACCTACAGGCTTCATAATGATAGATAAATACAGATATATATATATAGAGAGAGAGAGAGACAAACAGCTAACTGTATACACAAGAGTAAATATAGTCTTCTATCTCTATTTAGCAAAGTACTAGATGCTCTAATTAACTCAAAATTAGTTAAGCATCTCACATCACAAGGTCATATTTCAGATAAGCAATATTTCTTTCATTTCTCTAGGACAACTGCTGATGTGTTAATGATTATTACTGAAAGAGTCTATCAAGTTTTAGATAAGAATGATGAAGCTCAAACTGTTGCTTTGTATATCTCAAAGGCATTTGACAGAGTTTGGTATACTGATTTACTTCACAAGTTGAAAGGTTATGGTATTTCTGGAGATATTTTTGAACTGATTCAGTCTTTCTTATTAAATTGTGAAATGAAAGTTACCTTGAATGGCCACTCTTCTAGATCTTTCTGCATTAATGCAGGTGTTCCCAACCTTGGTCTTGCATTGCTCCTAATTTTCAAAAATTCCTTCCTTCAATTTTCTGCTTCGTATCTATGATGATGACACAACTTAATGATGATGACTTAATAGTAACTCTGATTGGTTCAATAAGGTCAAATTGGCAGTTGATCTCAAAACTGAACTACATCCTCTTGTTAAATGGGGCAAGGAGTGGCTTGTTAATTTTAATGCATTCAAAAGAAACTGTTCTCTTTTAATCATCTGTGAGAACCCTTTTCACCTTCCATCAGCATGGCTGATGCTAACCTCCAGGAGAGTGACTCATTGCACCTTCTCAGATTAACACCTTCTGCTGACATGAAGTAGAAAGATTATATTGAATCAATTTCTAGGTCTGCTGCTAGGAAAGTGGGTTCCTGTGTTTTGCTAGACAATTTTTCTCAACAGAAATTATCTTACATATTTATAAAGCTACCATTCATCCTTGCTTTGAATATTGCTGCCACATCTGGTCTGGTGCTCTTGCTATATATTTAGAGATTCTTGATAAAATCCAAAGAAGAATCTGAAATGTTATTGGTCCTGACCTGACAAATCACCTTCAGTCACTTTTTTTCCCCATAATACAGCTTCCCTGTGCCTTTTCTATAAATGCTTTCATGGTAATTGTTCTGATGAATTTTCCTCTATGGTACCTAGACTTTATGAATTTAACCCCAGTGCTAAATAGTTCTCACCATTTTACAGCTGAAATGGCAAGATGGAACTGTAAATTCTATACTAACAGTTTCTTCTATCACACTTCTTATTGTGGAACTCTCTTCTGACTTCTAGCTTCTCAGACAACATTGATCTTCAAAAATTTAAATGCAATGTCACTCTTCTGTCTTCTTAATTGTTGTTCTTTTATTGTCCTCTCTCCATAATAGTATATTTTTCTCATATTCTATCAGCAACCCCTTATATCTTAGTTGCCTTGCCTGGGGTGAAATGATTAAAAAAATGTTTTTCTAGAAATAAATCAGTACAAATACAGAAAAACAATGAAAAATAGTTTAAAAAACTCTAAGATTATTTCATTAAGATTTGTTGTTCCACAAAGTTGTTTTAAAAAATGTACTGTCACTCCCAGCTACAAGGATTAACAAAACGTTTTCATCATCTGCTCATAATGAAAAATAATTTTTAGCCATTTCTCTTCTTTTGTTTAATGTCATCATTTCTGTTGATTCACAAAGAAGCAAACTGTTCAAAAAATGAAAAAGTATTGGGTTGGAAAGTTCCTGCACAGATTTTATTAACAGCAAATATACAATGATACAATGCAGTAAAAGGCATATATCAAACATCAGGATCATCACAATTATTGTCAATTATCTGCTTTCTGTGACAGAGTAGATCATGGATAACCTTGTTGCAAAATTCAGCTGGCATACTATTGAAAAAGTTACTATCTGCAGTTTTCACTTCATCATCAGTTGCAAATATCTTGCCATTCAAGAAATTCTGTAGCGCCTGGAAAAGATGGTAATCTGTTGGCACCAAATTTGGTGAGTATAGCGGGTGAGGGAAATGTTTTCCAATGCAGCTACAGAAATTTTTTGCGAGTAAGTTTTGCAATGTGGTTGATTGTTATCATTAAAGAACATGATATCAGTCAATTCCAGATGTTTTTGCACCATTGCATCTGCCACACTTGGCAGTTGTTGACAGTGCAGTTGATTGTTGATGGACTGATTGCATTCCAGCATTTCCCAGTTAATCTCACCCTTCACATTCCACTAGACATGAACTATGAACTTCTTTTGATGCAGGTCAGACTTTGCTTGAGATTGTGCAGTTGCACCCTTTGTCTGTCCAGTTTCTTTAATATTTCATGTTTGCATACAGACATCATTTTTTTATCTGGAATAACCACTTTTTTCAGCCAATCAAAATGTCACTTTTTACACAGTAGTGTTGTCCAAGCATCCATGTAGCATTGATGGTCAAAGTCAATCAGTTTATATGGTGCCCATATGTCCAGTTTGCTGACTTTGCCAATTTCCTCCAAGTGATGCAAAATGGCTGTATGGCTAATGTTAGAGTTCTCAGCCAGTCTGTGGGCTGTTAGGTGTGGATTAGCCTTGACATGGGCACATAAAAATGCTCATTGTCAATGTATGAGAACTGACTTGGCTGATCTTGAATTGAATTGAATTGGCCATGTTGAAACTTCTTGAACCAATTGCAGGCTGTGTGATGACCATTTATGTCTTTTAATCACTACACAAGGCATATATACACCCAAATCAACTGACAAAAGTCATCTATTCATCAACTGATAAAAGCCATCTACCCATCAACTGATAAAAGCCATCTACCCATCAGCTGACAAAGGCCATCTACCCATCAACTGATAAAAGCTATCTACCCATCAACTGATAACAGCCATCTACCCATCAACTGACAAAATCCATCTACCCAATCAACTGATAAAATTCATCTACCCATCAACTGATAAAATTCATCTACCCATCAACTGATAAAAGCCGTCTCCCAATCAGCTGACAAAATCTGTCTACCCAATCCACTGACAAAAGCAATCAACCCATCAACTGACAAAGGCCATCTACCCATCAACTGACAAAGGCCATCTACCCATCAACTGATAAAGGCCATCTACCCATCAACTGATAAAAGCCATCTACCCATCAGCTGACAAAGGCCATCTACCCATCAACTGATAAAAGCTATCTACCCATCAACTGATAACAGCCATCTACCCATCAACTGACAAAATCCATCTACCCAATCAACTGATAAAATTCATCTACCCATCAACTGATAAAATTCATCTACCCATCAACTGATAAAAGCCACTGACAAAAGCAATCAACCAATCAGCTGACAAAATCTGTCTACCCAATCCACTGACAAAATCAACCCATCAGCTGATAAAGGCAATCAACCCATCAGCTGACAAAGGCCATCTACCCATCAACTGACAAAAGGCCATCTACCCATCAACTGATAAAAGCCATCTACCCATCCCATCAACTGACAAAAAAGCCATCTACCCATCAGCTGACAAAGCTGACAAAATCTGTCTACCCAATCCACTGACAAAAGCAATCAACCCATCAACTGACCCATCAACTGATAAAGGCTATCTACCCATCAACTGATAACAGCCATCTGACAAAGGCCATCACCCACTGACAAAACCCATCTACAAAGGCCCAATCAACTGATAAAATTCATCTACCCATCAACTGATAAAATTCATCTACCCATCAACTGATAAAAGCAACGTCTCCCAATCAGCTGACAAAATCTGTCTGACAAAAATCTACCCACTGACAAAGGCCATCTACCCATCAAAATCCCATCAACTGACAAAGGCCAACCCATCAACCCACTGAAAGGCCATCTACCCATCAACTGACAAAGGCCATCTACCCATCAACTGACAAAGGCCATCTACCCAAGGCCATCTACCCATCAACTGACAAAGGCCATCTACCCATCAACTGACAAAGGCCATCTACCCATCAACTGACAAAGGCCATCTACCCATCACTGACTGACAAAGGCCATCTACCCATCAGGCCATCTACCCATGACAAAGGCCATCTACCCATCAACTGACAAAGGCCATCTACCCATCAACTGACAAAGGCCATCTACCCATCAGCTGACATCTACCCCAATCTACCCATCAACTGACAAAGGCCATCTACCCATCAACTGACAAAGGCCATCTACCCATCAACTGCAATCTACCCATCAAAGGCCATCTACCCATCAACTGACAAAGGCCAATCTACCCATCAACTGACAAAGGCCATCTACCCATCAACTGACAAAGGCCATCTACCCCACTGACAAAGGCCAACCCATCAACTGACAAGGCCATCTACCCATCAACTGACAAAGGCCATCTACCCACCCATCAACTGACAAAGGCCATCTACCCATCAACTGACAAAAGCAATCTACCCATCAACTGACAAAGGCCATCTACCCATCAACTGACAAAGGCCATCAAAGGCCATCCCATCAACTGACAAAGGCCATCTACCCATCAACTGACAAAGGCCTACCCATCAACTGACAAAGGCCATCACCCTGACATCAACTGACAAAGGCCATCTACCCATCAACTGACAAAGGCCATCTACCCATCAACTGACAAAGGCCATCTACCCATCAACTGACAAAGGCCATCTACCCATCAACTGACAAAGGCCATCTACCCATCAACTGACAAAGGCCATCTGACAAAGGCCATCTACCCATCAACTGACAAAGGCCATCTAATCAACTGCCATCTACCCATCAACTGACAAAGGCCATCTACCCATCAACTGACAAAGGCCATCTACCCATCAACTGACAAAGGCCATCTACCCATCAACTGACAAAGGCCATCTACCCATCAACTGACAAAGGCCATCTACCCATCAACTGACAAAGGCCATCTACCCATCAACTGACAAAGGCCATCTACCCATCAACTGACAAAGGGCCATCTACCCATCAACTGACAAAGGCCATCTACCCATCAACTGACAAAGGCCATCTACCCATCAACTGACAAAGGCCATCTACCCATCAACTGACAAAGGCCATCTACCCATCAACTGACAAAGGCCATCTACCCATCAACTGACAAACCCACAAAGATATTCTGTTTGTTTGAACTTGCACCAATTCATACATTAGATTTGCATGATAAATTTTTTATCACTTTAACAAGATTACTTTTTCCATCAAAGAATTAACAACAAGAATAAAAGCTTTCAATTATATTTTTGCTAATACATTCGATTCTCTGTTAATATTCTGCTTATTTATAAATCCTCATTTAAAGTGAGGCAAGAAGATCACTTTATTTCTTCTTTATTTTCAGCTTTTCTAAAGTCAGTGTTTCCAACATAGTAGGGTTTTTTTTTTATAGAATATCCATCAGTTCTATGCTAATAGTTTCTTTTCTCACACTTCTCACCTGTGAAACTCTCTTCCAATTTCTTACTCCCCTGTTGTTTACATTCTCTAAAAATTTAAATGCAACATCAATCACCATCTTCTGTTTTTCTGTATCTTGTTCTTTTATTACCGTTTCTCATCACTAAAGTCTTCACATTCTCTTTTACTTCCAGTAACACCTTGTTTCTTAGTGGCATTATTGCCTTGCTTCAGGTGAAATGGTAAAAACCAAATAGTTTTCATAATTTAAAATGGACTCTATGGTCAACACCAAGTGGTGACAATCTGTTTTATGTTTGAATGCAGTCTTCAGGCCATCTTACAGACATTCTATCTTTGATATTGACCACTGTTACCCATAAATATAGCATACCTTAAAATTATATTTTTTGTCATAATTTAAAATATTATAAAAATAATATTATTTTCTATAGAATCATATCCTGGATTTAATACATCATGTAGGGGTGTTATAACTGTAAGTAAATAATTATAACCACCCACTAACATTTATATATACAAAAATACTCATAAAAATGTAAAACAACAAGATGTTAAAACAACAAAATGAGTATTATTTATTATCTGGTTGTTATGTGGTGTTGGAGATACAACAATACTGAGTAAAATTGTGTATTTGGGGTTAAATGTCAATCAAATATGGATTGGAATACAATAGAAGAATAAAATAAAGAAGAAGCATAACAGTCTTTCCTATATGTTTTTTTATAGATGTATGCAATGAGTGTCCAGATAATTTAGTTAGAAAAATCCAAAAAGTATCTAGGGTTTTCTTACCTCATAGTTTTGTTGAGTGCTAAAAGATAAATGTTACTATTAAGTAAAAGGAGACAAAATTTTCATTGACACATGTGTTAACAACCTGTCCGTGTGAACTGCTTGTCTGATAATGAGAATATCCCATTTTTGTGTGCGTAGAGAACAAAAGTGGGGTTGATTTTTATTGGTTTAGAATGAATGAATTAATGATATCTATAATTTTTACAATTATTTTATTATAATTATTTTTTTGACACTATAATTAATTTTTATTTATTTTTTTTATGGAAATGACAATCATAAAAATAATATTATTATTTGCTATAGAATAGTTTTCATTTAATATATTATAAAAATAATATTATTTTGCATAGAATAGCTTCCTCAATTAAAATAATTTTATTTTGTATACAATAGTTTCCTCAATTAAATATATATATTCTTTTTTTAATCATCTCATCCGAAGCAAAGCAATAAAGTCACTAGAATGCAAGTGGTTGCTGAGAAAAAAAGAAAAAAAGCAGACAATATAGGAAGGGCGTGCAAGGAGGCAGAAGGTGATGTTTAACGTTGCATTTAAATTTATGAAGATTGTAGTTGACTGGAAAGCAGGAAGCCAGAAGAAGGTTCCAAAAGCAAGAAGTGCGAGAGAATAAACTTATAGTAAAAATGATGAGACCTAGCTGCTAAGCTAGCAATGTGCTTAAATTTGTGATGTTGAGGTACCAATATGGAAAACCCATCAAAACAATTACCTTGAATATATTTGTAGAATAGGTAAAGGAAAGCAAAGTTATGATGGTGGTTTTGTATGGAATAGTTTCCTGGATTATGATAAAAATTATTATTTTCTATAGAATAATATTCAGTTAATATATTATAAAAATAACATAACTTTGTATAGAATAGTTTCTTCAATTAAAATAATATTTATACTTTGTATAAAATAGTTTCTTCAATTAAAATAATGTTTATACTTTGTATAGAATTGTTTCCTCAATTAAAATAATATTGATACTGTGTATAAAATAGTTTCCTAAATTAAAATATTTATACTTTGTACAAAATAGTTTTCTCAATTAAAATAATAATTTTACTTTGTATAGAATAGTTTCCTCAATTAAAATAATATTTATACTTTGTATAAAATAGTTTCTTCAATTAAAATTATATATTTACTTTGTACAGAATAGTTTCCTAAAGTAAAATAATAATTTTACTTTGTATAAAAATAATTTCTTCAATTGAAATAATATTTTTACTTTGTATAGAATTGTTTCCTCAATTAAAATAATATTTATACTTTGCATAAAACATCTTCCTAAATTAAAATAATATTTATACTTTGTACAAAATAGTTTCTTCAATTAAAATAATATTTATACTTTGTATAGAATAGTTTCCTAAATTAAAATAATAATTTTACTTTGTATAGAATAGTTTCCTCAATTAAAATAATAAATTTACCTTGTATAGAATAGTTTCCTCAATTAAAATAATATTTATACTTTGTATAGAATTGTTTCCTAAATTAAAATAATATTTTTACTTTGTATAAAATAGTTTCTTCAATTAAAATAATATTTTTACTTTGTACAGAATAGTTTCCTAAATTAAAATAATATTTTTACTTTGTATAGAATTGTTTCCTCAATTAAAATAATATTTTTACTTTGTATAGAATAGTTTCTTCAATTAAAATAATATTTATACTTTGTACAGAATAGTTTCCTAAATTAAAATAATATTTTTACTTTGTATAGAATTGTTTCCTCAATTAAAATAATATTTTTACTTTGTATAGAATAGTTTCTTCAATTAAAATAATATTTATACTTTGTACAGAATAGTTTTCTCAATTAAAATAATATTTATACTTTGTATAGAATAGTTTCTTCAATTAGAATAATAATTTTACTTTGTATAGAATACTTTCCTCAATTAAAATAATATTTATACTTTGTATAGAATTGTTTCCTCAATTAAAATAATATTTTTACTTTGTATAAAATAGTTTCTTCAATTAAAATAATATTTTTACTTTGTACAGAATAGTTTCCTAAATTAAAATAATATTTTTACTTTGTATAGAATTGTTTCCTCAATTAAAATAATATTTTTACTTTGTATAGAATAGTTTCTTCAATTAAAATAATATTTATACTTTGTACAGAATAGTTTCCTCAATTAAAATAATATTTATACTTTGTATAGAATAGTTTCTTCAATTAAAATAATAATTTTATTTTGTATAAAATAGTTTCTTCAATTAAAATAATATTTTTACTTTTTGTATAGAATTGTTTTCAATTAAAATAATATTTATACTTTGTATAAAATAGCTTCCTAAATTAAAATAATATTTATACTTTGTATAAAATAGTTTCCTAAATTAAAATAATATTTATACTTTGTACAAAATAGTTTTCTCAATTAAAATAATATTTTACTTTTTATAGAATAGTCTTCTTCATTTAATATACTATGAAAATGATATTTTTATTTTCTGTACATTAAGAACATAATAGTACATTATAATATAGTAATTGTGGTGACTATTAAAATAGACTATGAAAATAATAATATATTTTAAAAATAATATTATTATTTTTACAGAATAGTTTCCTTAAATTAATATCTATAAAATATCATGAAAATAATATATTAAATATATATACAAGAATATATGTACACTCACGTTTATACAACTTGGTAGATTTTACAATGTATCAATCATTGTTGGCTTTTTTAATATCAAAATCTTTTTTTTATTATTCTATTATTGTAATATTAATTTTATCATGTTATTTTTTACTGTGTCTGTTGGTAAGCATTGGGGATATTTAAACTTGTGTCTATAAGTTAACTTTGTTGTATCTGTACTTCATTCTATCAGTAAATTTGGTTGGCTTTATACTTGAGTCTGTAGGTAAACACAAGTTGTGTCTATACTTAAGTCTACAGTCAAATGATAGTTGGTTTTATACTTGAGTCTGTTGGTAAATATCTGTAGGTATTATTTGCATTTATACTTGCATCTATAGGAAAACATTGGTTGTTCATACTCAAGATTTCAAGCATTCAACCAGTGTCCTCTTTATTGAAAGGGATGCAGGTAACATATCCTATTAACAGGGAAAATGGTTTTATGTATATAACATGCATTGAGTTCTTTTTTATATATTGATCTTTTTTTAGTAATATTCACTTTATACAAGGCTCAAGAGTCACTCAAGGTAGATGATTACTGAAGAAGCTTGTGTGAGTAGTAAGAGTATGAGGTACGAGGTACAGTTTATGAGATAAGATAATAGTTAACTCTAGATTTGAACTGGTTAAGATTGTAGCGATTGGGAAAGCATATTCTTGGGAGTCTGTCCCACAAAGTAGTGGTTTAAAGAAGCTGTATGAGTGGGACTTACTTCTTCTCATTAATGGAATATTCATCTTTTTATTTCAGCTGCATTTGTTCATTTATTTTTCATTTTCCTAAAGAGACATATTTCAAAATGATGTCAATTTTTACTGGGACATGAAGAATAAGGAATTCCAATAACTGTTGTCTGCAAAGTACCGTCACTATTATGTAATTTAGTTGGTTGACAAAGTAGGATTAGTGTGAAAGGTTATGTTTTTGACATTTAGAATTTATTAAATCACTGATGGCTTTATTTTGCATTCTGGGAGAAGACATTTTTAGGCTGAATCCTCATCTAAAGTGAATTTGGCATTTAATAGTGTTTTTAAATGATTCATTTGGATAAAATATCTGTTATTTTCTTTATATAAGCAAATGACAAAAAATAAAAATGGAAATATAAACATATTACTAAGTTCAAACACACTTACTTTAAGATATAATACATTTTATTTGTTTTCAGGAGAATATCGTCTGCTTTAGTCTTGCTAGTATACGCAGATCAAACATACACATAATATGTAAATAGTAACATACATGAGAACAGACATATATGTACATACATAGATATCATGTGGTTTAGTCTTTGATATATATATATTAAAATTGATATTATATATATTGTCTGTCTTAGTGTTTGCTAGCATACACATATAATTAAATAGCAACATATACAAAAATAGACACATCCATCTATCTATATATGTGTTTGGGTGTATATATATATATATATATATATATATATATATATATATATATATATATATATTAAAACTGAACAGAAAGACACTCATATGTCAAAAATGATGGGAGAGTTCATCATCATCATATATATTATATATTGTATATATATATATATATATATATATATATATATATATATATATAATTTATTTGAATTGATTGCAGACCTTTGAGTTGAGCAGACCTTAGTTACAGTTTCTGGGAGAGAAGCATGTTATCTAGCCTGATCAACCATTTGAACAAGTCCAGCACACTCAAGTCCTAGGCCATGATGACTTGTGACTTTGTGCCAGCACATCCATTGACGACCCACAAGGGTTACGTCTACCCAATTTCACTCACAAGGCTTGGGTCAACCCGTGGTATGGTTTTCAGGCACTTTCCAAAAGGGACGCTGGGATTGCCTCCTCCAGATTGATAACATCAAGAAGTCACTTTCCTGACAAATTGGCCATGGTGAGATTTGAACTTGGGTTTCATGGTCAGAATGCAAACGTTCTAACCACTCAGCCACATTCCCATAGATGGATATCCTCAAATACAAGTGGCCAGCCATTATATATATATATATATATATATATATATATATATATATATATATATATATATCAAGCTCCTTATAATAACAGTGAAAGTGTTTGACAGGGTTTGGCATGTAAGCTCCAGGGCTAGATTATTATAGGACAATTGTTTGATTTAATCCAATTGTTCCTATCAAATCATGAAATGGAGGTTGTCTTTAATAGGCTCACTTCCAGATCCTTTCACATGGAAACGAGTGTCCCCCATGGGTCCTATGCTGTTTCTGATCTTCTTCAATGATCTTCCTGATTTCATCAGTTCCCAAGTATGCATTTGTGCTTATGACACAACCATTTACTCCTGTCTCAATAGCAAATCCGTCAGAGCTGACAAAGTTAACCTGGCTGCTGTTCGTGAAAAGAACCTGCAATCAGTGGTTAACTGGGGCAGGAAATGGCTTGTGAATTTTAATGCCTCCAAAACTAAACTGCTCTTATTTAACCACCACAGAGAAACTTTCCTGCATGCAATCAGCTTGGCCAATGCTAGACACCTGGATAGCAACACACTGCGCCTTCTTGGCTTTACTTTTACTTTTTCAACTAACTTGAAGTGGAATGGCTACATTGAATCAATAGCTGCATCTACTGCAAGGAAAGTTGGGTTACTGTTTCCTGCCTGAAGGTTTTTCTCATCAGAATCCATCTTGCACATTTACAAATTTACCATTTGTCCATGCATTGAATACTGTTGTCATATCAGGTCTGGTGATCTTGCTATTCATCTTGAGATTCTTGACAAAATCCAAAGAAGGATCTGCAATGTAAGTGATCCTGACTTGACATCTAGACATCAGTCAGTTTCTCAATAATGTCATATGGCTTCCCTCTGTCTTTTCTTTATATTTTCAAGGCAACTGCTCTGACAAGCTTTTTTATGTGGTACCCTGACTAAATGAATATAAGCATGCTACTAGATTGGCATCTAAGTCCCACCCTTTTACTGTCAAAATAGTTAAATGTAACCGCTATGTCTACTCCAGCAGTTTCTTTTCTCACGCTTCCCAACAGCTACAATCTACAACTACAAAATTTCAATGCTGCATCAATCACCATCTTTTATCTTCTTTAATCCCATTCATTTTTTATCTTTTCCTCAATCCACCCTATACTCATACTATATTTATATAGTAATATTGATATTAATATTGATATCATATATTTTTCTGGCTTACACTTTCATATATATTAATACTGATATTAATATATTAATACTTATTATTTTATATGCGTTTTATATATATATATATATATATATATATATATATATTTCATCTGACATAGTCTTCAAATATATTAATATGTATTGATATATATACATATTAATATTATGATATACATACTTATTAATATTGATATTATTTTATATATATATATATATCCTCTGGTTTAGTTTTTCTTAGTAGGCATACAGCAAAAACACAGATATTAAGTACATAGCAACACATACAAGAATAGACACATCCAAATTAAATATATATATATATATATATATATATATATATATATATATATAAATGGTGGTACTCATTTGGAAAAAACTTCGGATAGCTCAACTTGCAGTAGAACAAATCGGTACTTGATGAAAAATGGGGAATAAAAAAGAAAGAACCAAGAACATTAAAACAAGGCGAAAATAATCGTCCAGTGTTTAAGCTCCAAGTTCAAAGAAAAAATCCACCAAAACGAGTAAAAGACAATTACGTAAAGTGCCCAATACACTAAGTAGAGCATATAAAATAATTTATATATATATATATATATATATATACATATATATATATTCAGTTGTATATATATATATATATATATATATATATATATATATATATATATATTCAGCTGTATGGATATGAGTTTGTGATCCTGGTTTTCATGCTATTGTGATCATCAGACAAACTGGTTTATTTGTTTGACTATGTTTGGTAGTGGGAGGAATCTTCTTCTGTGCTTGTTCGGGATGGCACTCTCATACACATAGACACATACATAAATGTGCACGCATCTTAGTTCACATAAATGCACCCATATAAACAATCCAAGGCCAGGTGCAGATACACATCCATGTGCTCAGGCATACATACATACATACATACACAATTTTAATTTTATTTTGGTGTCGGGACCAGGGCTTTTCATGTGTAATGATGTTCCTTTCAACAAGGAGTGAGTAGGAGTGTTCTTGACACTTTTCAGATCTACCACCTGCAATGTCAGAGAAACTTACACTTCCTCACGCACACATACACACATGTAGACACACACATATACTCCTATTGGTCTGGGTCTTTGGGTTCTGTTTGTGGGCATAATGATGATGATGTTTGTATTTTTAATGCTGATTTTTTGTGTGTTATTGATGATTATGATTATGCTGATAGTGATGATAACTGTGATATTAATTATTATTAATATGTTAATAATAGTTATTGATGTGTTAATGGTAAATTTAGCCTTAATAATGATGGAAATGAAAGAGGGGTAGTAATGACACTCTTAATTATGATAATTGTTGTGGTAACTATGATAATGATGATAATAATAATATTGATAATCATAATCATAATAATAACAGTAATAAATAACAATGTTAAAAAGCAGTACTAATGGTAGTGGAGATGGTTATGAAGAGAGTGTCACAGAAAGAAATTCCCCCTCCCAACCACTAAACATAGTCAAACAACCATAAATAGATCCAATTTTAAAAAATAAACCAGTTTGTCTCATGATCCCAAAAGTGTGAAACGCAGGGTAACAAACTTATATCCATACACCTGAATATGTTAGCTCTATCATTGATATTGAGCGCTTTCCACTAAGTACTGCACATACAAAATAATATATATATATATATATATATATATATATATATATTCATGTGGATTATTCAATATTATTGTATTATATATGCATATGTATCTACATATATATGTGTGTTTGTGTCTGTGCAGGTACATATATGTATATGCACACAAGCACACACACACACATATATATATATGTACATATATATATATATGTGTGTGTGTGTGTGTGTGTGTGTGTGTGTGTGTGTACATATATATACCTATATGAACACACACACACATACATATATATATTCTTGTATGAACATGTGTGTTGGATATCCATGTGTATATCTTCATATATCTAGTAATATTAAATTACTATTGCTTGTCTTTCATTTTTATACATATTATAAATTTTGTGTTGTTTTTTCATTGAAAATTTGCAATATTTTCTTTGCAAAAATAGTGATTTTTCTTGTCTAATATTTTCCCTTGGCAATTTATTTCCTTTCATTGATCAGTCAGCCTAAAAGATAATAAGTTTTTCAAGCAAAATAAATATGTTTCAATAAAACAATATAGGCTAATACTTCCTGCCCACATATAATGGCAAATAAATATATTCATCTTTGGTGATGCATATTGCGAAATTCCCAAAGAATATTGTAGCTCACTTATCTTAAAACATTTCATTTGTGATGTTCCCTAAAATGGAGCTACATGTTCTTTGTTGGTAAGCATGAATTTAATGCACTCACAGTTATACATTATACATAGGTGGTGACCTGCTCTTTCAAACCTGATGGAGAAGTCAGTTCTTAAATCTATAGAAACTGTCTAGTTGGATTAGTTCAGTAAACTAGAATTAATTGTTACCAAATGCTAAAACTATAAACACTAACTCCAAGATAATCAAGGATTTGGTCAGCTAAAAAAAAAAAAGAAAAACAAATAGAAAAGATCATAGAATCAACAACACATCACAAGCTGGGATATATAAGATAAACTGCCTGAAACATTATAAGAAATACATAGGTGAGAAATCTAAAAGAAACTATAAAGATCTACATTATGAACACAGAGAGACTGTCTGCAATGACATAGGAAATACACAGGTGAGACATCTAGAGGTTTGGTTTGGTTTGGTTTGGTTTAGTTTATTTTATTTTACAGCGTATCAACCTCAATAGATCATTTAATGCAGATAACATTTTTATAGCTGGTAATGTGTTTTTCTTCAAAGATCTATTTCTGGGAATATTTTTCCTTGAAGAAATCTATAGCTGGTCATATTTTTTTTCAAAAATGTATAGTTTTTTTTTATTGCTAGTACTTCTTTTTTTTTAAAATATTGCTGATAATTCTTCCTTCAGATACTATTGCTGGTAATATATATTTTTTATTACAAAGTATTTCAGGTATTAAAACCTATTTTTACACAAGTTTGGGCGTCAACCACCTGCCCATAGCTGGGACCCCAACAGGTGTCACCACCCCAGGCCAGGGTGGACCTGGGAACACCAGCAACTAAGAGGCGGTTCTATGCTCCTCAAAACATCCCGATCCAAGGCCTTGCTGTTGGACGTAGTTTATCGTCATACCCAGGATGTGGATGCAGTTTATCGTCATACACAGGACGCAGATGCATTTTATCATCATACCCAGGACGCGGATGCAGTTTATCGTCATACCCAGGACGCGGATGCAGTTTATCGTCATACCCAGGACGCAACATCTAGAGAACTAAAGACCTGTATTTATGAACACAAAAGAGACCTCTGTTGGGATAACTCATTAAATTCTTTAGTATCACATAAAAAAATAAAGCAAAAATATCACCTTAGTAAAAGAAAAAAAAAGATGTCAATTCATTATGGAGAAAATACCTCAAAGGAATATTTATAAATGATTAACATATAATAAATATCCACCAAAGTCACTTCATCATATCACCAATATTTTATATACTTAAAGAATCTAAGATCCAAACATTTGGAGATGATGTAGCCTAGTATTACATATTCACTTTCAAAATTCATCATTTTTATCATAGAATTAAAATACTGTAATAAACTCAATTTTAATGTACATTTAAATTACACTAACATATCAAGAATTAAACACATGTACAGACACTCCACCCTTATCTATTGAACAGGAGTAGAGGTTTATCCTTTATTTCCTGCTTAGGATTGGGTTTCTGGTTCCTTCTAAAAATTTTTCATTTGCTTTCACTCCAGTGGCCCCTTGCATCTTAGTGTATTATTGCCTTGCTTTGGGTGAATTGATTAAAAATATTAATAACATATGCTGTCTACACAAAAAAAAAACTGATACATAAATATACATATATATAGATACTAATGCAACAAAATAAATATGTACAATTTACATTGCTAGTGAAAACAAAACAATATACAGTTTAAGAATTGATTCACATATACATATATACTAACACTACATAGTCCTGGGTATGTCAATAAACTACATCTGGCAGCAAGGCCTCTGATCAGGAGATTGGAGTTTTTGAGGAGTGTGGAATCACCTCTTAATTGCTATTGATCTCAGATCCATCCCAACCCAGGGTGGTAGCACTTATTAGGGTACCAGCTATATGCAAATAGTGTATCCCATAACAAAACACTATGAAAGTATAAAAATCTTTATAGTAAAAATACCAGCAATATACTTTTATAAAAATTAACAACAATACATATTTATAGTAAAGTGACCAAGAATACATTTTATCTGTAGTTGAATGCATACAATTATGTTCAAATTATATTTAATTGAAGCCATAAAATTGTGTTCAAAATATTTAGATTTCAGCATTAAATAACCCATAGAGGTGTTGATATGTCACTAAACAAAATCAACCAGCCAAGCATAAATGAACTCTTTCATGATATTAGTCCATATAATATCCTACAATTCCTTAAATCAATCTGTATTCCAAAATATAATTTCAACAAAACTACAATATAAAACACACATATCACGACATCCTAGTAATCATGTCCACACAAACATCTATATGCACAAAATCTGAGTATTATTTACCATGTATTCAATTGTGAGAGCAGATTAACATATATCATATTTTTATTACTTCAAAGCTCCCAAGAAAAGTAAATTTTAAAATTAACTGACCCATGAGGAGTTGATATGCTGTTAAACAGACAAATTAAATCAAATCAAATAACACAACAAATGAAAATGTGATCTTTCTACAAACAATGAAAACAAAAACATAGAATTTAAAAATGGATTCATATAAATATATATGCTAACACCATAAATGAACATGTGACCTTTACACAACCAATGAAGATGAAACATAGAATTCAAAAACTGAAAAAACTGTTTTATTTCACTTCCAAAATTCATGACTAAATCAATAGTAAAGCATGGTAAAATTATAAAGGTTTTCCTACTTGATCTTTATTTAATGAAACTACAGTATATTAATGTTCATCTTGAGGACTTTCAACAGCAGCAACAATTAAAATGGATAGCACATATAATTCATAGAGAAAATAATGACATTATTAAGATGTTACGATTTCCACACAACTTCAAACAGATTGCTAGAAAGGAATCTACCATTGATATTTGCAAGAGTGATAACAGTTACTGGACTTGAGAAATCTATTTTCCTGAAAAACTGTTTTAAGAGAAAAATTTTATAAATTTCAACCAAAAGTAGCACTGGTTACTTGGTCAATGAATGCTGACTGTTTCCCAAAAAGGAAATAGCTAATGTTACCATTATATCAATAAATATATATATATTATCTAAAAAATATATGTCTTGATATTTTTTTATTTTATTTACGAGACTTTGATATGCTTAAAAATAAAACATTGGAATTTCTTGTGGTGTCAGGCTACATGAGTGACTTGCAAGAAGGCTTCAGAAAAGCAGCTGGATAATTAAAATTGAAAGATGAGAGAAATAGAGAAAACCCTAAAATATCTGGATGTCAGAGAGTGCAGAAGGTATGATAAGTGACTCACTCCCTGTGAATTTGATTAACAGGCATAGGATGGAATATCAAATTGGTTTCCCTTATACAAACATCGTCTTCTTCTATATCTCTTTATGGTGTGAGCAGTTATGGCTCCCCACAACTTTCTATTTTTTGTAGCTCTTAGCAGTGTTTGTCTTTTTACTATTCTTCCTATCCATTTTGTTCTGCCATCCATTTACACAAACACATTAGGTAGGTTACTTGCTGTTTCCCTTTGCCCCTCTTGCCTTTAATATGACCTGTGAGTAACAAATTCACCAAGCCTTCTTTCCTCAATATGTGTCTCTTTCTGATTATATATTTACTTTTTGTTTTAATTTTCCTTAAAACTTTCTCATCACTTACATGTTCCATCCTTGGGTATTCTCAGTATCCTTCTCTACACCCACATCTCTGTTGCTTCTAATATCTTCATCTGTGAGGAAATTCCATGGCATCCACTGTCATATTGGAAGATTGATAATACATGACAGTTCAGTATTCTTTTCTTTGTTCCTAATGGAATTTTCCTGTTTCTTAATACTTTGCTTAGCTTTTGGAAGGCTTCATTTGCTATTCCAATGCACATCCAAATTTCAATGTCACACTCTCCATCCTCTGTTAAAACACTTCCTACATAACCGACATCTTATTCCAAGGAGATGTACATATTTTAGTTAAGAGACAGGCAAGTTATATCTGTTTTCATTCATTGTGTGTATGTGGGGGTGTATCTGTGTGTACACAGCAATTTGAACATGATCAATAAATGTTATTGTTTAAAGAAACATATGTGCACAATTTGTACATTTATCAAACTGCTTAAGTAGACTGGTCTACTCATAAATATTACAATGAGGTTCACCCTCTCAAGGCCCAAGAGCCACGTGAAGTGTAGGGTTACAGAGTAAGAGGCACCACATTAAACAAGCATGACATGGACTTACTCTTTCTGCCACACTTTGTTCTTTGCAGCTCTTTGAGACACAATGATGTTCAGATTTCCCACTTACTGATCATAAGCAATCTTTTCTTTGTTCCTAATGGAATTTTCTATTTAAACACTTTGCTTAGCTTTTGGAAGGCATCTTGCATTTGCCAATCCCTGTTTCTTGCAGCTCTTTAAGATGCAATGATGTTCAGATTTCCCACTTACTGATCATAAGCAATCTTTTCTTTGTTCCTAATGGAATTTTCTTTTATTCTATTTAAATATTTTGCTTAGCTTTTGGAAGGCATCTTTCACTATTCCAATGCATATTCAGATTTACACACTGCAATTTCTGTCCTCTGCTAAAACACTTCCCAGAGGACTAATCTTTCTCTCCCTATAGCTGCACTTCCTTATTCCAGCACTCATTCATATTTTAAAATAAATAGTTTGTGCCTGCTGTAGAGAATATAACAAGATGTTTGGAAAAGGGGAATTATGGTGAAATAAACAAAACATTAGTTGTATCTACAAATATTATTAGCAGTAGCTTTCATAGTTTTTATCAGCAGTAGTGCCTCTAACAAAACTTTTATGAAATGACGATCCAAGGATCAAATATGGTTTGGGGTTAAAAGTATCCTCACCATTAACCCAGAGTGTCACATCCTTATATCATGATTTTTATTCAGACTTTGTTGGGTTTTCACTGACATTTCTTTTTATCAATTATTTCATACTATTTTTCATCCCATACAAAACACAAGAGTCACTCAATGTAGAGCGTTACTATATGAAATTGTTGTAAGAGCATACACAGAGGGTGTAAGAGGATATATTAGGAGAATGCAGAGACAATATGGCTTTAACTTTATACCGAAAAATACATTACCTGGATTCAGTTCCTTATATTTAATTTGCATATGTTTGAGACAAATTTTCTTGGAAATGGATAATCACATATAAGTCTAACACAAAAAGTTATATAATTATTAAGAACTAAATGTTGACAGTATGGTAGACAAGATTTTCTTGGCTATGTTCTGGCATTGTTTTGGAATGCTAGAATTCAGTCAAATATATGTGTACTGTGTAAGTGACATGTATATAAAGCAGATGGTGACTTAGACAGTCAAAAGTATTTGAACAAGAACATGAAGTTTGGACAGTTTAGCCATAATTTTTTTTATTTAAATGTATTCAAAAATGTAAAAGTAAAATAAAAATTAAACTGACCTCAACTTCAGTCACTTTCTTACCACTGTGACTTGGCTTCCCTTTGATGCTTTCTTCTTTATCAAAATACAAGGCCTATTCTTTCTTTTTATGTGCCATTTCCTTTCAAGATGTAGGTGATCATGGCTCTCCACACTTCCCTCTATAACTTGCAGCTCTCAACAAGTTCCTTCCCTCTGCTACCTCCTCCAGACCACATTCTGTCAACTACTTGATTAAGTCCACTAGGTATGTCATACATTGTTTTCCTTTGTCTCTCCTTCTCTCTATTCAACCTGTGTGTATCAGATTCTCCAGGCCCTCCTTTCTCATTATGTGTCCCAGAAACTTCAGCTGCCTCTTTCTGATGTTAAGTATAAGTCTCCTCCTTGTTTGCATCCTCTCTAAGACCTCATCGTTGCTCACATGCTTGATCCATGATATCCTTAGCATCCTCCATTGCCTTGAGTCTCTTTTTCATCTTTGAGGAAATCCTCCAACATTCACTGACCTAAAGAAGGACAGCTCAGTATTCTTTTCTTTGTTAACAAAGAAATCCTCCTGTCTCACAATACTCTGCCCAGCTTTTGGAATGTGTCCTTGGTCATCCCCAGACATCTACAGATCTCAGTGTCACACTTAGCATCCTTTGTCAGAATGCTTCCCAGATATTTAAACTTCCACGTCTGTTTGATTCTAGTGTCCCTGAACTGCAAATCGCATTTTGGGCTCATCCTTTTACTAATGATGATGCATTCTGTCTTCTTGTAGTTTATGTTTAGTTCCTTCTTCTAACTCTCCGTCGCTACCTTATGTAGGAGATTTTGTAATTTATTTTCCGTGTCTGCTATCAGTACTGTGTCATCTGCGTATTTTATGTTGTTAAGATTTTGGCCACCAATGCTAAATCCAGGTAGGGTTTCCAATTCTCTCAGAATTGCCTTGCTGTATAGGTTGAACAGGTTGGGTAAGAAGTTGCATCCATGGGCAACTCAAAGTAGGGGGTTACTGTGTGGAGTTGTATTAGCATAGGAAAGGTCAAGATGACAGGAAAGATAGTTAATTCTAGACTTGAAGAGGTCAAGATTTAATTAGCAAATAAAATTTCAGAGTTTAGGTGCAGATGTTAGGAGTATAGAGTTGAAGTAGACTATAGAAGGAACTAGAAACCTAATCCTGAAGAGGAAACAAGGGATAAATCTCTACTCCTGTTCAAAAGACCGAAGTGGACTGTGAACTGAGTGATAGGCAAATCTATCTGCTCCTATTGGGAAAGGAAAAAAAAATAATAATGATTACTGAATAAAGTTTCAGATTTCAAGTGGTGACATCATAAATACAGAGTTGAAAGAACCAAAAACCCAACTCTAAACAGGAAACAAAGGATAAACCTCTACTTCTGTTCAAAAAATCAGAGAGGTGTATGAACTGGGCAATATGTGAACTTATCTACTCCTATCATAAATATTTTTATGGCAGTTGTTCTAATAAGATCTCCTCTTTGGTACCGTGTGAATTTAAGCATACGACTAGGTTGGAAACTAAGTTTCATCATTTTACTGTTGAAATAAATAGATATAACCATATGTTCTATTCTCATAGTTTCTTTTCTCACACTTCTCACCTGTGGAACTCTTTTCCAATTTCTTGCTTCCTTGCCACCTACAAGCTTCAAAAATTTAAATGCAACATCAATTCAATCTTCTGTCTTTCTGAACTCTTTTCCTTTCTCCACACTAATGTCTTCTCATTCTCTTTCACTCCCAGTCAACCTTTTTGTCTTAGTGGCATTATCCCCTTTCTTAGGGTGAAGTGATTAAAAATAAAAATTCTTGTTGTATAAATATACTTTAACTATCATGGTGATGGTGGTGATGATGATGACAATGATGATGATTGTGGTGGTGATGATGATGATGACAGTGATAATACAACTAAAAAATATGTGTAAATTACAAGAATTTAAAGTATTTCAAACAAAGTACAGACTGTACAAATCGCTGGTAGTCTCCATTCTCCTATATGGATGTGAAATATGGACACTGTTGGCAGAAACAGAGAGAAGGATCCAAGTATTTGAGAAGAAATGCATGAGAAAACTACTTGACATCTTCTGTTGGGAATATAAAACCAATGAGTTTGCGTAGAAAAGGGTTGAAAGTTTTGGGGGCCATCAGGAACCTTTTCTTGCTACTGTCAAATGGAGTAAAATGCCAGGGTTTGGCAATGTTACAAGGCATGACATCCTGTGCAAGGCCATCATGCAAGGGACTGTTGAAGGTAGACATAGGAGAGGACAATGTCAAACAATGGACAGGTATGACTATACCAGAATTGCTGATGGTTGCTATTGATTGGCTGTTGTGGTGGAGATACAGTGTGGCTTCTGCATTCAGATTCCCCCATATGATTACATGATGATGATGATGATGATGAAAGTATTTTTAGACCAGCAGAATCTCTGCCAAAAAGTGCTCAACTAATAACTGGCACTACAATATTCAATTAGTCAATAAAAGTTCATTGGCCTTATCTTCTTGACTGACTCCATAGTTTCACATCAAAATGCTAATTAGGGTCAGATGTTTGATAAATCTATTGAAATTATTATCAGATCTCATTGTTATATTTCTCGGAACAAATGTCAGTGATAAATAACAAATTTGAAATTCTTACCAGGTTAGAGTTCTTGTGGTCTTTTTGCAGAGTATTTTTCCATTATTAATGTATTTATTTATCATCATATTTTATGACTAATATTGTTCCTATTTCAGCTTATAATGGTAAAAATTTCAAATTTGAAATTTATGATTAGTGCTTGTTTTGAAGAATTTAATATGACTGATAGTTACATTTTTTGGGCAATGTTTAACCTTGGTGAATCAAAAAGAGGGTTATGCCACTGACATCGCTATTACAGTATACACATTTAATATAGTCAAACCTGCTTCAATACAGAGATGTCCTATGTCTTCCTTGGCCAGGTAGCATTAGTGACAAATATGCTAAACGGGTTTCCATAGCAATTCGACAATGTTACTATGCTGCTAATACACGTGTGGTTTTCTTTGCTACACCTGTCCTTCCATTTTTGTCCAAAGACGTTCTTCCACCTCACCATAACAGTTTATTTAAAAGTAGTTGCAGTTTGCACTACATAGGAAGAACAACCCAAAGGTTGGATGTTAGGATTAAACAACATGTGCCCACAAAAATCTGAACCTCTAATTATTCACCATCAGATGTTCTGACCAATATATACGAATCTTTCATTGCAGAACACCTTATAAATAACTGCAATTGTGTGGCTAATTTTAGTGTAGACTAGTTTTTCATCCTGAGTAGGTCCCACTCTAATTACCACCTTAAGATTTTGGAGGCCATATATATTTTATCTATGAAACCTTCACTTTGTAAACAGAAGGATTTTGTCCTTGGCTTCCAATTGATTTCCATTTAATTTTTTATTTGATGTTTTTTACACACTCTCCATTCCTTTTATTGATAATATATACATATTTATTAACCTTTATTTAGCTCTGTAGAGTGAGGTTCAAAACTGGTTCACTAGCTCATTTTTCATTTTTTTCTTTTAACTGTTATCATGCGTGGTAATATTAAAAATAAAATTTGTCTATTTTTGGTATATATATATATATATACACATTAGGTGTAACAGCAAAATTGCCCAAATCATGTAACAGCAAAATTGTCCAATTATTAAATTAAGATCTGAACCATTGTATCTTAGAAATAATTAAAGATATCTTACTGGAATTCTCCAAGGTTTTTTTTACAACATTATTGAACTCTACTTTGAGCAATAAGAATGTAAAATTAATCTCTAAGTTTAACAGAAAAATTGTGATGAAATCGATCATAAACAAAAATATTATGTTCATCATTAATTAATCAGAGTTAAGGATCAGAAGCTCATGAAAGATTAAAATAAAGTTCATATATATATACATATATGTATATATATACACACACACACACACACACACACACACACACACACACACACATATATATATATATATATATATATATATATATATATATATATTATTCCAGGATCATTTTCCAACATATTAAAGATGATCTTTGCCTTCTCTAACCTTGTAACTTTCTGTCCTGGAGTAACAAGGTGCCTCACACATTTCACATACAATTTCATTTTCAAGTTTTTTTTCACTGATCTTTGGACTGTTATAGTTGAAACTCCTGACTCATGTGCCAAAAATCTTAAGGATTGAGTTGGATCCTTTCTAATTGATCTCTTTAGCTCTAGGTTGAAATGATGATCCCACTTGCTGTTGTGATCTCCTGATCCAGTTTTCCTCTCTACTGTTCCCTGTTTTTTATACTTATTTACCGTTCTCTTGGTCTTTCTTGAATGGACTTTGAAGATGGAAACCAGAGTATGAATGTTGGTATCATTACTGAAGGCCTGAATGATGTTTTTCCTCTCACCATTATCCAGTTGTGAAGACAGTAAGGCTGACACAAAATGATTTTAACCTCTTATTTTTCTAGCTGAATAAGTCAAAGGGTTTTTCAGTGATTCTTACAACAAATGGTGTCAAGATGGCTGTATTATCTAAAAACCTGTAAGAAAGAAACTCAATTAGTTTAGTGCTTTTTCTATATTAAACATTTTGTGGGATGGACAATTATGCTGTAACATGATTTGGACAATTTTTGCTGTTACAACCATTATATATATATATATATATATATATATATATATATATATATATAATATTTAATATATGATATAATATTTAATATATAATATAATATTCATTATATTATATATATAATATATTTAATATATAATATGTATAATATATATTATATATAATGCATATAATATAATATTTAATATATATATACTTTATATATATATATATATCTATCTATATATATATATATATATATATATTATTTATTATAGAAGATTAAAACAAAAACATGTTTAAAATCCCGACACAATAGCTTTCATGTTTTGACACTAAGCTGTATCTCTTCAGGCTATGGTAAACGACTGGTGAGTAAATGATTATTTTTTATTTCAAAAGCAAAATACCCACCCTTTTTTCAAAAATGAAGAGAAGGTGAGAAAACAAAATCAGAATGAAAACAATTTTTTAATCTCCTATAATAAATAATATTAAACTCTACTTTGTATTGAGCTCTTTTTTAAAATTAAACACTACAGACAGTGGAAGAATTATACTATGTTTTTATCTTATACCTGCAGATATATATATATATATATATATATATATATATATATATATATATATATATTAGTAAAGTTAATGATATAAAATGGCAAAATCCCTTTGCTAACAGAGCTGTGGGAGTTAACGCAACAACTCAACTGATGATAGCAGGTAGGAACAAAGAAACCGTGTCGGACGTCCAACCTTCTCACGAAATAAAAGCTCTTCTGATCCCAAACAGCAAAACGAGCCTGCTTTATACAGCCGAGGACCGACCACGATTTGCATGCGAATGACGAGACAACGAGATTTCACGTTAACTAACCGAGACCGCCTCGGCATAAAATATGCCTGCCATTTTGGTTCCTTTTTACCGTTGGGAGGAACGAGTTTGCACACTGCACAGATGCGCACGTGTTTCCGAGGTAAGCCATTTTCACAATTTTCCCCACAGCTAACTAAATTTTAAAGATCCATTAACACACTAATCATTTAATGAATGTCATGATCCTTGCTTTTTAAGATTATGAACTGTATTAGGATTTCCTTAAATATGCAAGTAACATCAGGCAACATCAGGCATGGAAACTATTTTGTTTTTGGTAAAATTCTGGTAGCATCTGAGATGAAAAAATATAATGCAAATCGAAATTTTTTTTTTAAAATGTATTATTGGTAATGGATACAAACTTGTAGAGTGTGCAGTCGCAACACTAAGGTTCAATTTTTGAAAATTAAATGAGTGAGTTTATGACAATTTATGAATTTTTTGTTGTAGAAGTTTATCAGTTAACGTGGAATATATATATATATATAATTAAATTAGATATTAGGTCTCATCATTTTGCCATTGAAATGTACAGACATAACCATAGGTTCTATGCTAATAGTTTCTTCACTCACACTTCTTGCTTGTGGAACTCTCTTCTGGCTTCTTGCTTCCCAGTCAATGTTGATCTTCAAAATTTAAATGCAATGTCAATCATTATCTTCTGTCTTCTTAATTCCTGTTTTTTTATTGTTCTCTATCTTTAATACTGCTTCTTTTTTCTCATATTCTTTCACACTAAGTAACCCCTTTGTGTCTTTGTGGCTTTATTGCTTTGCTTGGAGTGAAATGATTAACATAAAAAAAAAAAAAGATATAATAATGTTTAATACTTACTGAATATTGACTCAGTTTTGTAATTTTCCAATCTCTCACTGGGACTCTTGACAAGAATGATTGCATTGATCACAGAAAATCCATACTGTCAATTTTGTAAGTTCTCTACAAAAACTGAAATTGTGTTTGTAACTTTGAATTTTAAATTTATAGTTAACAATAATCGATCCTGTGAATTCCATATAAGAATTGAAAAACTAAATAATATATGTATTTTGTTAGAAACAAAGAAAAGAGTACTGAACTGTTATGTAATATCAGTCCTCCTATATGGAAGTGAATGCTGGATAATTTCCTTTCAGATGAAGAAGAGACTTGAATCAACAGAAACAAAGTAAACAGTACCGAACTGTTACTTAATATCAGTACTCCCATATGGTAGTGAATGCTGGACAATCTTCTCACAGATGAAGAAGAGACTTGAAGCAATA
>CAHIKZ030000597.1:280000-365000 GCA_903632075.3 Acanthosepion pharaonis
AAATCATATAAACTTTAATATATATAATCTTTCTTATTTTTTAGAAACAATAAACCTCAATTTCGACAGTATCTACATGCAGAATGGAATTGCCTTTTGCATACTCTATATCAAAGTCAAATGCCATTAAGACCCATCTTAGAATTCTAGAAGATGTTACCTTGGGAAGTTCCTTCCAAGGATTAAATATTGTTATTATTATAAATAAAAATAAAATATAAAATAATAATAATGATGAAAATTATAATTAAAATAAAATAAAATTTAAACCTCATTTAAATTAAATAAATAAATTAAAAAAAATACTCTCAGCATGCAACAGGGACTGTTCCTGCTAGAAATACAGACATCCTGCCAAGGGACATGAGATTCAATCTCTTTGCCTGTTGGGATGACAACATGTATGTAAGTTCCCTCCATGATAGGCACTTGTGATATTATGGAGTGACTTACTTCCTTTTATATCATCATCATCATTATCACAGTTTTAACGTAAAATAAACACACAAATACATAAAATAAAATTGTATGAAATTACCATAGCATGTTTTTTTTTATTGTTATTGTGTATGTTTGTTTGTACTGTTTTTCTTTGTGAACACAAATCCAATTTTTATAACCATATCATATGAGTGAATATACCTCCACAAGGTCCATGGTCGAACCTTTGTAGGAATTTCTTTCCAATCAAAAACTGACAAGCTACATTTGGCATCCATATTATGGCCAACACTTCTTTCTGAATATTTGAGTAGTTCAATTTGGCTTTTGACAATTTTCTCAAAAGATACATAAAATGATGACAATTCTGAGCTAATATTCCTGAAATTGAATGTTTCCATGAGTCAGTTGTTACTACTATTTCTTTTCTAGGGTTGAATATTTTTACTACTAGCTTCTTTGATGGAATAGCTTTTAAATTCTCAAATGCCATTTGTTGTTCTTTTGTACAAATAAATTCTACATTCTTTTTTCTTAAAGCAGCAAAAGGTTCTGTCAATTTGGAGTATTGCTCTGCATATCATCTGTAGAAATTTACAAGTCCGAAGAAAGATTTTGATTCTTTTTTGTTCTTAGGTACTTCAACTTTTAATATTTTGTCAATTAATGATTGATCTTCTAATATGCCTTCGTTAGATATGGAATATCCCCCTAATTTTTTTTTTGGTAATTGTTAACCCAGCATTTTTTCAAAACCATATTGGTTTTCCATTTCAATTCTTCATTGGTAATAGTACCAACACAAATGTCATTCTGGTAGTATATTGTATTTTTTATATCACTAGTAATAACTTGCTCTATAGACCTTTGAAAAATCGCACTTGTGGTTTTAATTTCATATATTTCATTTTTAATTTAATAAGCCTATTAGCTTGTTTATTGGTGTGACTTCTTTAAATTCTTCATCAATAGATATTTGATGGCATGTCGACTTTAGATCAATTTTAGAGAATGTTTTCATACCTGCAAGGGAGTTCAATGCACATTCTACATTGCAGATAGGAGATGTGTTTGTAGATATTTTGTGATTTACACCTATTTTGTAGTCACTACAAATGCATAGATCCTGATTCTTCTTTCATTTGCTCCTTCTGGCAGAGCTTGTTCAAGCAGATCTTGTTCCAGTAATTTTTTAGTTATTCCACAACTATTGGTAGGAGATAGACTGGCACTTTTCATGCACAAAAATATGAGGGGAAGACATTTTCCTTTAGTCTTAACTTTGCTTCATAGGTTTTTAACATTCCAGTTTTTTCTACCTTGTCATTGTTTACTAATTTTGTTGAAATTATGTTCAATTCATCATTTCCTATTAGACCATTATTCTTTTCACAGTTTGCCATGATACTTGGGTATTACCAAACTTATTTTTTAGTTCCATGTAGGCTTCAAAATATATATATATATATATGTGTATATATATATATATATATATATATATGTATGTGTGTGTTTATGTATGTTCTTTTATATATATACACAGACATGACAGAATTGAATAGACACCAAGATAAATTTTATTTCTGATTTTTTTTAATAACCAAGATAAATTAACTTAGATTATTCGATTAAAATTGCAGATAACAATACTGGAACATGCCATGAACCAAAGGAGCATCAGACCCCCTCCGAATTTCAGCGAGGACGTATCATGAGCCAACATGAAGGTGGTCTTAGTAAAAGAAAAATATCTGAAATTCTTTCAATACCCCTTTCTACTGTTAATAGAGTGATCATACAATTCACCGGAGAGGGCAAGAAGTGCACAAAACCTCATCCAGGCCACCCTGGGCCCTCTAAAAGAACCATGTGTCTTGTCGAAAGAAATGTTGAACAGGATCCACGTTGCAAGGCCTCTGACATAGCAACACAAGTTGATGTCAGTCCCAGAACAGCTGTCAGGTATCTTCACAAGCTGGGCTATTATGGCAGAGCTGCGAGAAGGAAACCACTTCTCCATCCAGCCAATATCAAACGCAGAAAGGATTGGGCTCATGAGATGGTGGAGAGACCTGTGACCTTTTGGACTACTGTCATTTTCCCTGATGAGTCAAGATTCACATTATTTTCCGAGTGGAAGAGTATGGGTATGGAGACTCTGTAGTCAACAGTTTCATTTAAAAAGACTGCAGCCAACGGTGAAACATGGGGGCCTTTCAGTAATGGTATGGGGTGCAGTTTGGAGTGATGGTCACTCAGAGCTTGTGGAGTGTGAAGAAAACATTAATTCAACCAAATATATTTCTATATTAAAGAAAGGGCTCCTTCCAATATTCTCAAGTAATAGAATGAGCAAAATTGACTCCCTATTTATGGAAGATGGAGCTCCATGTCACACTGCTCAAGCAACACAACATTGGTTGAGACAAAATGGGATCAATAAACTTCCATGGCCAAGTCAGTCCCCGGATATTAACCCTGTTGAACACCTTTGGGGCATATTAGATTGAAAACTCCACAAAAAGAACAGGAAGCCATCTTCTAAGTCCGAACTTTTAGAATTATTGTGTCAAACATGGCAACAAATCCCTCAAGATGATATTCGTGAACTCATTGCCAGCATGCCTAGAAGGGTCCTTGTATTAAAAAAAGCAAAACGGATGTCAACCAAATATTAGTTATTAAATTTATGACCATTTATAATTACTTCATTTGTATAAATTACTTGTTTAATAAAATAAATGGTTTCTGTGAGTGTCTATCCAATTCTGTCATGTCTGTATATATATATATATATATATATATATATATATATATATATGTTTTGTTTTTTTTATGTTTATAATAATATACATAACTTTCTTATAAGTATATTATATATATTTTATTATCATTAGTATTGATGATTATATGATGATGATGCTATTTAAATAGACACCATTTTGACCCCATTTTTATGAATTTTATTTGACTCTTTATTGTAGCTCTGTTTTAAATTTAACCTATCTCTCTTAACCTTCCCTTACTCTTTATATTAACTCTTTTTCCATTCTCTCTCCTCATAATGTAAGCTCCCCAAAAAACGTTTACAGGTCATAATTGAAATAGATGCCCCAATTTATTTTTATTTTAAACAGTGTATATTACACCTATTGGTCTGCACATTAGAAAAATCTTGAAAAAGAAAATGTGCTCACCAGCAGGGATTGAATTTGGATGCTCCTTTGTAGGGGAAACCTCCAATAGATCCAACATTATTTATCCCTTGACTAAAGTTCAACAACACTCTTTTTACCCTTTTAAGGAAATCATATGCTATTAATGTCTTTTTTGACCAACAGGAGGACATCTTATTCACCCAATGGGATACATGCACTTTAACATCGATAGAAAAAGTGTGTGGATGGCAAGGGGGACTATGTTGAAAAACAAATCCCATTTATTCACATCCCATGAGAGTATCTTGGTTAGCCTAAGAACTTTTCAGTTGACCCACATGTTTAAAATAAAAATAAAACTGGGATGTCTATTTCAAATATAACTACCCATTATAATATTTAAAATTATATACATACATATATATGTAAGTTACCAGTTTGTGACTGGTAGGGATAATTCCAAGGGGGATATTAATCCAGGGAGAGCTCAATAATAATAATAATAATAATAATAATAATAATAATAATCATGATGATGATGATGAAGAAGAAGAAGATATTAAATATTCATTTTGGTTATAATTTATTTCATTAATATTGAAATATTCATCTCATCAGACCAAAATCTCTCATTTACTAAGAGATTTTGGGCTGAAGAGATGAATATTTCAATATTCATGAAATAAATTATAACCAAAATGAATATTTAATATTTTCTTCTTTATAATATATATATATATATATATATATATATATATATATATATATATGAACAAACTGTAAATGATTTCAATGCAATCAATAAAGTATTTTCTCATTTAAACAATATATGAACATTCAAAATTGCTGACAAGAATACATACATGTATATATATATATATATGTATCTGTATGTGTTTATGTATGATTGTGAGAATGTCTTTACACACACACACACATATATATATATGTGTGTGATTGCAGGAATGTATTTATGCACACACACACACACATATATATATATATATATATATATATATATATATATATATATATATATATATATGTATGTATATTTATATGTGAAGAAATAATTTAATATTAAACCAAAATAACTAAAAAAAGATAATTCAGGATATTTTACCTTGTTTATTTCACTTCACGGTTCAAGTTTTCCCAATAAATGAACACCTGTGATATTTTAACTGGTCATGAAAATGTCCATCACTTCTGTTATTGGAAATTCTTGCAAACCCTGCAAGGAAACAGAAATAGATCTGTTAATTCATAATTATAATTTTTCCTTTCTCTCACTTTCTCTCTCTCTCTTTCTCTCTCTCAGCTGATATTGCCTTCCAGGACAAATGGATTTTTAAACGAGATACAGGCACTTGTGTAGCTTATAATTATAAAACAGAAATAAAAATAATTTTTAAAACACCTGAACTCATTTTTTTTTTATAAATTATGTACCTGTATAAATTTTAAATCCCTTGGTTGACTCTTGGATTTTTAAAAGCATGGATGTTTTGCTTATTTTTAGGAGTATCTACTTCTTTTCTACTACTACTACTACTAACAACACCAACAAACATCATTATCACTGCTGTTACCATCACTATGGTTACTTGTAGTCCAGATGTGCAGGTGGTGTAATGGACAGAAGCTCAAAATTTGAAATCAGTGAGTCAATTTCAAATTACAATTGCTTTTGTTACATTCACTTGCACACAAACACCCTTGGGAAAAGTATGAATCCTAAGAGTTATATATGGAAAAATCAATGTTATCCCCACAAAAATTGTGAATGCAATATTTACTAACAAAAAAAAAAAAGAATCAGTCTTACAATGCAAAATATGTTTCAGCTTTAAATAATCTACAAAGGGTTGATAAGCCATAAAAAACAAATCAATCAATCAATTCTGGAAGCCTTAATACATTTTGACATTAAATTATCCAACAAGGTCTGAAATATCATAAAATCAACCAACCTCATGCAGCATGGAGTAGTGATTAGCAACTCTAGTCTGGCTGACAATTACTACTGAGAAGTGAGTTTGATCCTAACTGGGTGCCCAATACAAAAATTCTATATTAAATGACCAAAGAAGGAATATTGTATTAACAATTTTTTGAGAATAACAATGATTTTTTCAGATCCATGTTTTACCATTTAACCCATAGCTAGGGGTTGGAGACAGCCTGCACATCCACCTCTAGCAATTAAATAAACAGCATCTATTGGAAATAAAGAATTAAACTCTAACAAGACTTTTGCACATATGTCTGTGTTGTACACACACACACACACACACATATATTATGAAATGGATTTATTTTTTTTTTTTTTTTTTTTTTTTTTTTTAAGCGTTTCACCCCAAGCAAAGTGAGAAGCCACTAGGATGCAAGGGGTTACAGAAAATTTGGATCAAGACCAGATATGAGTGATAGAAGAAAGGATGAGGAGAAGGGTAGTGGATAGATCAAGGCAATTGGATTAATATGTTTATATGTTATTTTTATAGATACAATTTACTTAAGTAAATGCTCTATTTTTAATTAAAGAGTATTAAGTATATTTACCGGCCTGAATTTTTTCATAGAAAATATGCATTCTCTTATTGGGAAAATTTGGACTTTGCTAAATGGTATAGCATATCAAATCAAATGATAGTTTCTGTATAGGAATACAGGTTCTATTCCTGCCGGAGAAGAACATATTTTCTACAAAATTTCTTGAACATACAGGCCTGTAAATATAATTAATGCAGTTTAATTAAAAACAGACCATTTATTTAAATAAATTATAACAATAAAAATAACATATAAACAGAAAATATATATATATATATATAATAAAATTAAGAACAAATAGGAAACATATAGCAATCTAACATGTTTCACTCTTATTAAAGCTTTGTCAGAGATTGAGAGAAAACAAACAAAAAGACAGGAACACCAGTATTTTCAATTATGTTTGGGTCAGTTCTCATTGGTCAGAAACAGGTTATGTGTCTTAAAACCATAGATAATTCTGTGTGTATGTGGGTTTGTGAAGATTCTTGTATTTCTAAGTTGACATCAGATGGTAATGTGTATTTGTAATTGTGTATGTGTGTTTGTCTAGTGGGAGTTCCATCTTCATTTTTGTGTGGTCAACCTCTGCTTTGGAGTGTCAAAAGATTCTAATTTCATGGCTGACATCTGTAAGAATGTATTCTTTGTATTAGATAGATATAAGTTAGATTCTTTAAGAATTGATTCAAAGAAAGATGGTGATATAATGTAGTGTTTAGGTGTGTGTTTATAGTTGGTAATAATGTTTTTCAGTGTATTTTCTTCTTAATGAATTATGTTCTTTTTTAATTAGAGCAAAAAAAACATAAATAATAAATACCAGTGTTTCTGTCTCTTTGTCTTTTAAAATTCTTTTAACTATATTTTAAAGTAAACAGTATACAATACCTACAAATTACTGTTAATTCATTTTTCTGACTTAGGAGAACTTTATTTTTAAGGAACTTTATAATAAGCAGCTTTTCATATAAACATAAGAGACATGGGTCATTTAGGGATTTACAAATTCTCATTTTTTAATATTTTCCATTTTACAGTAGGGTTTTATTAATTTCTTTTAAATGCCAAAAATATTTAGAGAGGTTATGTTTTGTTATGGCATGCATTGTTGTTAAAAGAATATATGTGCTGATACCACCTCTGTTTAAATGGGTTTTTTGTACTACCAATATAAAATTTCTTAACAGCTGGGTTTTCAGTAGATGAAATAGTGTATTGGTAAACAATTGATTCAATAAAACACCTATTTTGCAATGGACAACTTATAGGATTTCTGCAATAACATAATTTGTTATCATTATTGATTTCTGTTTTAGAATTACTATTGTTACTTTGATTTAAGTGTTGATTTAAAATTTTATTATTATGGTTTTTAATAATTTTTCTAGATTATCAGTCCAACTGTAACTTAATTTAAGAGTATCTTTATTGCAAATCTTGCTTAGAGTATTATTTCTTGGGAAATTTTTCTCAATCAAATTGAGGAATTTCTACCCTAACTTAGTGCTAACCATCTGGTCAATTGTGGGTGCGTACTGAATGATTTTCTATTTTGTTTTCGGGTTATCACTATTATGTTTTCTGTATTTAATATTTAAAGGCATTATTGTAAAAATTGCTGTGTTTATAAAATGTGTTTAGTAATAACTCCTAATGAAGATGTATTTTATAAACATGGACATTTTTGTGTAGCAATGTAAAATATTATAATAAAAATATTATAATAATATTTTGCTCTGCATTTGTATTGAGCACTTTTTTAAAAAAGTAAATGCTAAGAATGTTGGATTCTTAATCTGTCTGTTCTTTCTATTTATTTGAATATATATAAAGGGATAAACCTCTACTCCTGTTCAATAAATGTGGAAGGAGTGTTTGAGTAGATGGCCTGTTTTTATTTTACCAGTGTGTATTAAGTTGACCAGCTTGCAATTTCAAGAGATTTAGTAAAGAAAATGTTTTCTCTGTTTTTTTTCTTTATTAAGTCTCTCAAAAGTACAGGCTGGTAGATATAATTCACACTGTTTAAGTCACTCCCATCTCCAAAATACAGGGGGGTTACTTAAACATGGGTGTCCACTAAAAGTGACATTTTGACTAATAATTAGTCAGGTTAAAAATAAAATCAGTTAATTTCTTATACATATAAAATTTGTCACAACTATGTCCAAAACAATAAAAGACTTAATCAATACAAAACAAAACAATGAGCCAAAACTTGAAGGAGAAATTTACACTATCAACTGCAAAGATTGCCAGAAAGAATATATTGGAGAAACCTCAAGAAGTTTAAATAACAGATTATATGAATACAAAAGGGATATTTAAAAAAAAACATATTAAACATATTAGTTACTCACCATAACAAGACTAACCAGAGTTTTGGCATAAAAAAGTGCTACTGTAATTAAAAGAGAAAACAATTCACTAAGATGAAAATGTTTAGAAATTGCTTTAATCATTAGTTCATCCACAGTAAATTTGGGTCCAGGTTCTCACAACATTTCACCATTCTTTAATAAGAAAGCAGATGCAAACAAAAAGAAAAAGTAAAAGAATCTAAATTAAATTGGCTAGATTATATACACAAAACACATATTAAAAAAAAAATAGTTATATTCTTTTAAATTCAAAATTCCCAGCGTCTCTCATTCATGTCACATTAATGTAAACAAATCTAGTCTGATGAAGTCCTAAATGACGAAACATGTCACATGAAAACTTTTTCCACTTTGTCATACATCTTTTCTCTAAAATTGTTCTTGATATATAAAAATCTATTCACGTTATTTACATTGTTTGGACTGTTGTCCTCATCTTTATTGTCAAATTCACAATGTTTTGGCCACTGTACACTCCGACCTTCTTCAGGTGATAAATACTAGAATTTTGAACTGAATACTTTATTTTATCCACCAAGGTAGATTGTTCTTGTTCTACATGCCATGCCTTTTCTGGATAGCCTTGTTTCAGTTATTCCCCTTTAGTAACTTAACTCTCCAAGTTTTTTCACCTCTGCTGTGGCCAGGTATTGAACTCATACTATTTTGGGTCCTGTCACTGGATCTAACTAACACCTTTATCCACTATGCCATTGAGGACATCTAGGTATGAATTTCTGGGTATTATAAACCTAATGTTGTCAGCATCATTTTTTTACCAGAGCTCATATTGCAATTTTTATGTAGTTGACAGGACCCAAAAGAGTGTGAGTTCAATATCCAGTTAAGGCAGTGGAGAACTTGGAAAGGGGAATTAACAGGAGATAACTGACAAGTGACATCCATTAAACATGGCACGTGGAACAGTCTACCCCAGTGAGTGAAATAAAGGGTTCAGTTCGACATTCCAACAACCTGAAGAAGGCTGGAGCATACAACGGCTGAAATGCTGTAATAAATATGGTGACAAAGATGAGGACAATAGTCCAAATAATGTAAATAGTGTGCATAATACCTCATCTCAGAAATATAGATGGATACTGAAAGTTCAGGACAACAGTTTGAACAATGTAAATAGTGTAGATAGTTACAATATTTAATCTCAGAAATATCGACATATAAAAATCTATATATCATTATCCCATACATATATATATATATATATATATATATATATGTCAGTTGCTGAAACCTCCTGAACAATTACAAAAAGTTTTGGGGAGTTGAGTGCTGAATATAACATCAATCAGCTAAGTGACATATTTGTATTAATCCTATATGTGTGTGTATGTGTTCTGGAACCCTGTTTTTTTAATGTCCTATCTTCTTACTTTCTTTTAAATCCTATATAAATTTTTTGACCAATAAAATCCCATCAGAAGATTTATTTGATGAACAATCATTACAAGGGCAAATACTGCCAAAATACTTGTGGACATAGTTGTAAACCTACCACATGTTATTTTTGGACTATTTAGCAAATAATAATTCCCTTCAACCCTCCTGCAAATTCAAGAAAAAGATTGAAACAATGAAAACCTTGCATTCAAAAAGTTCACACCTGTATGCAAAATAAGATTTTGAATCCCCTTACAGATATAAAAATAGATACATACTTCTTGAGACTCAAAACAATTACAGATGCCAGTTTGATCTAAATATATGTGTACACACATGACACTTCCATGCACTCAATGGAAGAGAGATAGCCAGCAGCCACAGACTAAAGCCCTGTCCATGCACACAATAGAAGGGATTAATCAGCAACCTCCAACTAAACCTTTGTCTATGAACTTACAAACACAGTAGGCTGATTGTCATAAATTAAGTCTGTTCACACATTTCACAGCACCCTACAAACAAACAATTACAGAGGCGAGTTTGATCTAAATATGTGTATACACACATGACACTTCCATGCACTCAATGGAAGAGAGATAGCCAGCAGCCACAGACTAAAGCCTTGTCCACACACACACAATAGAAGGGATTAATCAGCAACCTCCAACTAAACCTGGAAAGAATATATAAATGTTATTACAACAGTTTCTATTGTTTCTACTTTTCCTCCAGAAAATAACCTTTTATATGCTTCATTTAAAAGATGTTTGTTGTTCAGTCTATATTAATGAGATGAGGTATTATGTACACTATTTTCATTTTTACCGTTTTATCTCACATTCTCCACTTGATTCATTCCTTACTGTGTGCAGCTACGAATTGTACTTCTCATGAACGGATGTTTTTTTGTCCAAGAAAATCTATCTCCAGAAGATTGGTTCCTTTATGGTTGACAATTCCTTGGAAAGTGCTCATGAGAAACTACATTCAGAACAACAAGTACAAACCATACTGTATGAAAAGTTGAGTCGATTCAGTTGAATCCTGATAATAGTCTCTTGTTAGGTTACCAATTGGAAAAGAAAGTCACTTCTATGCCACCCTCGCTCCTGTTGGGGAGGGAATGATAATCTCTGAATCTGAAGCAGTTACAATAGTTTCAAAGAGACCCGTACTGGATTTGGATGTAAATAACATACCAAAATCAGAAGAACCAGTGTACAGTAATTCAAATGAAGGGGCAGAACCAGGAACCTGTAACTTCCCTAGTCTAAAAACTGCAAAAATATCCCCCACAAATTGTATCAACAAAGAACCTAAACAACTTGTTATTGAACACTAAAAAAAAAGGAAAAATTTAATTAATTTTAAGTTCTGTTTGAAACTGCATTCTTTTTCTTTTGCCAAAATAAAGCATTCCAAATTTGCATAGTGTTATAAACTGTATATATGAACATTAATGGGTATGTTCCAATCCTCTTAAATACACTATTTACATTATTCGGACTATTGTCCTCATCTTTGGTGCCATATTTATCACAACACTTCAGCTGTTGTACACTCTGATCTTCTTCAGGTGGTTAGAATGTCGAACTGAACCCTTTATTTCGCTCACTGGGGTAGACTGTTCTAGTTCCACATGCCATGTCTAATGGATGTCAGTTATCACTTATCTCCTGTTAATTCCCCTCTCCAAGTTCTCCACCACCTTAACCAGGTATTGAACTCACACTCTTTATATCTTGTCAGTGGATCTAACTAATGCCCTTATCCACTGTGCCATGTGTGCCTGGTTAAGTTAAATTAATTTAAATATTGAACAAAGTGAAAGGTTTAAAAAAATAAATCTTTATTAAAGGTTTAACTTTAATTTCGCTTTTCATCGTGATTGAAATTGATACCGTCTAATTAAACCGTAATTAAAACTTAATTGGGTCAAGGTACATTGCTCATATGTTTTTTTTCTATTTCTATCACATGTACTGAGATGTATATTATTTACATTATTCAGACTATTGTCCTCATCTTTGTCGCCATATTTATTACAATGTTTCAGCCGTTGTACGCTCTGGCCTTTTTCAGATGGTTGGAATGTCAAACTTAACCCTTTATTTTGCTCACTGGGGTAGACTGTTCTAGTTCCACATGCCATGTCTAACGGATGTCAGTTATCTCCTGTTAATTTCTCTCTCAAAGTGAAATTAAGGGTTCAGTTCGACATTCCAACCACCTGAAGAAGGCTGGAGCGTATAACGACTAAAACGTTGTGATAAATATGGCAACAAAGATGAGGATGATAGTCTGAGCAATGGAAATAATGTTTGTTGTTGTTGTTAAATGTTTAGAATCCCAACACTCAGATAGCAACAAAAACCTGGGTGGATGGATTTCCCAACACACCCTCTAGCATCTTAGTGGCATTATCATCTTGTTTGGGGAGAAATAATTAAAAAATCTATATATGGGGGTTGGGGAGAGTGAGAGAGTGATGGAGAGAGAGTGTGTGAGAGAGAGATTCTATTTTTGTTATTAAAACCACCTTCCTTGATAACCCCCATGAAATCATTCTCTTTTGATAATGTGAAAAGTTATTGATTTTTAAATAAACTAAATTTATACAATGTTGATTATTAAAGTTAATTCTCCAATCGATTGGTGTTCATCAATATCTGATGTTTAATATTCATTAGTTTTATGTTCAATTTACAATTTGCTCAGAATTTATTTTCAGCCATATTATGTTGAACATTTTTGTCCTCTTTCTTTTCTTTTTCTCTGTTGTTATTGTCCATGCCACTGAAAATTGCTTTTTGCAATCATGATCCACAAAAGCTTTCTCCATTTTCCACAAAAATATAATTTCCATACATTGATAGATTTAGCTGAGCAAGGAGGAGAGTTGTTCATATTGTGTGATAGCCAGGCAGATTTGTGTGTCTGCTGTTGTAGAATCTATATATCATTAAAAGGTTACAAACAAAATGGAGAAGTTTTTTCATAGAGTTGTACACTAGGCATTATGACCAAAAATTATAATTTTATTCAATTCTTTAGATTCATAATAAGGATTGTGTAATCGATAGTAATACATACACACACATACACACATATATAAATATGTATAAAGGAAAAAAGCCAATAGGAAAACTTTATGTGGTTTTAGCAGACGTGTTTCATGTTCTGCAGACTTTTTCAAGCCAAAAGACAAAATGAATTTATTTGAACAAAGTATCTATATTTATTGTTCAAATAAATTAATTTTGATTTTTTGGCCTCAAAAAAGTTGAAAAAAAGTTGGAAAAAACGTGTTGGCTAAAACTACATACAGTTTTCCTTTTGTCTTTTTTTTTTTTATACATATTGTCTTTTTCTACAGATTAATTCTGAGAAGTTTTACACACACACACACACACACACACACACACACACACACACACATATATATATATATATATATATATATATATATATATATATATATATATATATACACATACATACTGGACTTTCCTGTTGGTTTTCTGATGTATGAGGGCCAAGAAATTCAGTTCCTAGGAACTGACAGCCAGACACCAGCACATGTGATTTGATTATAGTGGTGAAGGCTTTGTGCAGAACCAACCACATTTTTTGAAAAGCTGCTATACAGAGATCTGGTGTACAACATGCCACAAGCTTCCCAAATGACCCTCTGCAGGTTTTGAATTGAGTTGTCCTTCTCCTATATCAGTTGCCATCCAAGATTATAGAACCAGTCTTGTTATTTACCCATAGCTAGGGAGAGAAAAGGGGATTCATACTTTTCCCAAGGGTATTAGCACATAAGTGAATGTAATGGATCAAATGGAATTTGAACTTGACTCTCTAATTCTTTAATCTGAGCTGCTATCCACTACTCCATCATACCTCCATATATATTTTAACAAATCATATCATATGAGCATATTTGTTTTTGGCTATTGTTTAGGAAGATCAATTTAGAATGTATTTGCATAGCAAACTGAACCCCCTATTAAATTTGATAAAATTTAATAAAAATAATTGTTAATCTTCACAATTTGCTCCCTTTGGCAATTCTTTAATTAAAAGAAAAGGGTAGCTTACTTGGATGTGGCTGAGTGACCATTTTAGATAGGATACACACATGAAGAATGAAGGAATCCAAATAAAACAGTCTCTTTCAATTACATGTCCAATTTCCTTTAATTTGAATTTATATTGGTAGCAGAGCACATTGATCAACACAATGGCTTCCAAATTTATACCTCCACCTATTTTAAACACAGATAAATACAACACTTGGAAAAAAGAAATGCAAGTTTTGGAACTTGCTATCTGCATCAATAAACCTTGCTGCACACCTATTGTATTTTTATCCCTGGAAGGAAAAGCTAGAGAGGCCATATTGGAACTGAACATTACCACATTACATGTTGATGATGGAATGGAAAAAGTATATGAAAAGTTGGATACACTCTTTTTAGAGGATGCTAACCAGACGAATTTTATGTTGTTTGAACAATATTGACAATGACAGAATGATATATCAATAGACGACTACCTTATTAGCTTTGAATGTCGTCTCACAAATTTAAATGATGACAAAATACAATTACCAGAGCCAGTACTTGCCTACAGAGCATTAAAAAGTGCAAATCTGACACCTGAGGATGACCGACAAGTAAAAGCAACCATTGGTGAATTAACGCTGTCAGCAATGTCAAAACAACTTAAAAAATTATGCACAGACTGTTTTCTGATGCTTCATCAACAAATACACCACAAGTTGTGATAACGAGAGATATGGCTTGTGCCTACACGAAAACAGCCACAAAGACACTAATGAAGTATATTACAGTCAGTTGCCATACTGGTGTCCTTTTTGGTTTTCCAGTTGGTGAGGTAACAGAGGCAGAAGAGTGTGTAAGAACAAAATTCTGGTATCTTCTGACAAAAGTTCAGGCTCATTCGAATCTGAAGGCAACACCACCAAATGCTTCACATGTGGCTGCAAATTCCACTGGAATTACAATTGTCTGTACGCTGATAGCACCAGTAATAAGTAGGATAGGAGTTAAAAATATGAATACATATCCGTAGCCAACATCATGCTGATGGGTTAACAGGACACAGCGATCAAACATTTGGGTGAGACACTTGGTTCAACAGTCCGATACAGTGGTGCTTCTGCAACTGTTTGTGAGACTAAATGGTATGAGTGTTTTCTGGAAACCATTCTTGTACAACAACAAAAAATAAATGTCTGAAAAGGATTGGGAACTTTCAAGTTCAGCGACAGAAAGAAACTAAAATGACTATTCACAACTAGTCTACTCAATGGGTCATTGCCAGCATTGATGTCAATATTATTACTGATGTTGTGGATGAGGACATTCTGCTTTTATTAACAAAGATGCCATGAAAAGAGCCAAAACATGTCTCAATTTTGAAAATGATTGTCATAATACTTAGAAAAACGTTTCACTGTGGTGTACCTTGTCTGGTCACTATCACATCCCTGTTACCAGACTTCCACCAGATCAAGGTAAATTTAATCAAATACTTTTCATTAAGGAAATTGCTACCAAAAGCAGATCAGAAAAAATTAGAATTGCATCAAAATTACATAGACAATTCAGCCATCCAGTTAGTAAAAAGCTGTGTGATATAGTTAAGAATGCAGAAATAAAAGACCCTGAATTCATAAAAATTTTACAAGAACTTCCTAATTCATGTGAAATATGCATCCGATACAAAAAGACTGGACCCATTCCATTTGTTGGTTTCTCATTAGGATCATATTTTAATGAAAGCATTGCCATGAACATAAAAGAAATTAATAGAAAAAATATTGCATCTAATTTGTAAAGCTAGACTTATAGCTTGAGGTTTTCATGATAAAGATGCTTGCAATATAAGAAATGATTCTCCCACCTGCTCTAAAAATGTCTACACATAGAATCAGGAATAATAGCCTCTAACCATTGGATGTGTAAATCCATGGACATAAAAACCTCATTTCTACAGAGTAAACAGACTGATTGGTTTATTTGAATCCTCTGATAGAGGCCAATGTACCTCTATGTTATATTTCGAAGCTCTCTAAATGTGTATATGGTCTGACTGATGCTTCAAGATCCTGGTACCTGACACTCAAGGATGAATTAATTTGGATCTTCCAAAAGAGGCCAATGTACCTCCAGGTTATATTTTGAAGGTCTCTAAATATGTATATGGTCTGACTGATGCTTCAAAATCCTGGTACCTGATACTCAAGGATGAATTAACTAAATTAGGAGTAGGAGTTTCAAAATATGGCATTTTGGAAATAAGCTGCAGGGTATAATTGCTGCCCATGTTGATGATTTCTGCTATGCAGGAACAGAAATCTTTCAAACCAGAATTACAGACAAAATCCGTCATCTATTTGAAGTCAAATCTGAAGATGTTGCTAAATTCCAATAAATAGGATTAAACATGAAGAAAAATGGAGATAATATGTAAAATGTTTAAGATATATCCCAGTTGAAGTAGGCAGAATTTGAAAGAAACTATATCCACAACAGTAGTAACAGACTCGACAGCTGATTGGTCAACCTAATTGGCTAGTCACCTAGAACGGGCCTGATCTAAGTTATGATGTTAAAGCATTAAATTCTGTATTAAAACAAAAAAAAATATAGAATGTATAAAACAAGCGGAGTAGTTAAGAAAGTAAAAAAGGAAAAATCCCAGATAGACATTCCAGATTTAGGAAACCTAGAACACTTAAAAATTATTGCCTATAGTGATGCCTCTTTTGCCAATTTGACTCATGGTGAATCAGAAGGAGGGTATATACTCTTTTCGGTAGGAAGTACCAATAGATATATGCCCATTATTTGGCAATCAAAATGTATTCGAAGAGTCATCAAAAGTACTCTAGCAGCTGAAATATTAGCCATGGTTGATGCAGCAGAAGCATGTCTTTTTTATAGAAAATTTTTATTAGAACTGTTGCAACTTGGCGATAACAATGAAAATATACAAATTATATGTAAAATTGACAATTCCTGTCTGTATGGTGCAGTAGACTTTGCATAGAAATGGCTATTTTGAGAGAAATGATAGATAGAAAAAAAATTACCAAAATCTCTTGGATACCAACTGATGTACAACCTGCGTACTCATTGACAAAGAAAGGAGTACCATCATTTAAGATTCTTGGGTTCATATTTGAGCCTAAGAAATCCTCTGTTTAATGAATTTATATTTTCTCATATATTTTTTTGCAGATTAATAAATATATATAAATACACACCTGATGCTGAAAGAAAAGATAGGGGGAAGAACTGTTAATCTTCATGAGTTGCTCCCCTTGGCAACTCTTCAACCAGAAAAGGGGTGCTTACTCAGAAGGGGCTGATCAGCCATTTTAGATAGGGCAACACATGTGGAGAAGGAGTCTGAATAAAACATTCTCTTTCCATTATGTATCTGAGTTCCTTTAATTTGAATTTACAAAAATATTTTTTGGTTATTCGTGATTTGTGTAGAGTGCTTAATCTGCATTAATATAAAAAAAACCCCCAAAAATTGATTATTTCTGGCCATGTTGCCTATTGTGGAACTCCACCATTTTTTAAAATAAATATTTAAAAGTTCAGCTTCTTAAAGATATTTTAATGAATTTAATTAATTTTTACAGCAACTCTCGCAGACAGGATGCGGCAAACATCTCACTGCTCTGTTGTTACTTTCACAGAAAATGTTCCAATGAACTACATTCTTTGGTCCCACCAGGCCTAACCTTCAAGGCAAGGACCCGCCATGCCACTTACATCATAGAAAACCACCCATATTCTTACCATATTCTATCAGTGAGAAGTAAATTCCACTTGAACAGCATCTTACTGTGAACTGCTGCTCTGTGGAATCGACTCCCAAGAGGATGTTTTCCCGAACAGCAACCATAACCTGTTCAAGTTTAGGGTTAACTGTTATCTTCCCCTTCTATCCATTTAAACTGCCTCTTAATGTAACCCTCTACCACAAGTGGCTTTCAGACCATGTGTAGGGTGAACCCTACTGTAAAAAAATTTAATTTGAGTTTTTATTTTATCTGTAATGAAAATATGAGAAAAAAAAAATGAATGTTACTTTCACATCTGGAATAGATGGGTCTACCTGGCTACATAAATTTTGAATTTTTTTTTCCCAACCTCCCCCCCGACTGTACTTCATATTTTATTTTCTACTTTTTTTCAAGCTGTTTGCTTAATCAGATCTGTTTGCTTATTCTAAGCTCCTCTACTTTCCTTTTTGCTTTCAAAATCAATTTAATTTTAAATGAATTTTCCATCCCACCCTTTTATTCCAACCCACCCTTCTAATTTGAACTTAAGAGTATGTCAATGCCATTAAACTTTGTTTCATGAATTATAATTGTTCCAATATTTCTTTTAATGATTCTGATAAATTGAAAACATATTGTGTTCCCAGTTAATCTAGTTTGCGCAATTAATCTTCAGAAGATTTTAAAAGAGTTGGATCTGTTGAGCATTTCAGTTTCTGTCAAGTTGCTTTTTAATCATTTCATCTCAAGCAAGGCAATAAAGCCACTAAGATACAAGAAGTTACTGAATGTGAAAGGATATGAAAAAAGAACATTATTAAGGAAAGACAACAATAAAAGAACAGGAATTAAGATAAATATTGGCATTGCATCTAAATTTTTGAAGATCAAAGTCAACTGGAAAACAAGAAACCAGAAAAGATTTCTGCAACCAAAAAGAGAGAAGAAACTATTAGCACAGAACTAACAGTTACATCTAGCCATTTTAACTGTTAGATGATGAGACCTAAGTGCCAATCTAGTACTGCATTTAAATTTAAAGTCAAGGAACCAAAAAGGAACATACATCAGAACAATTACCATGAAAGTATTTATAGAAAAGGTACATAGACGGTATGTTATAGTGGTGGGAAATTGACTGAAGCCGAAATGTCAGGTCAAGACCAATAACATTGCAGATGGATTTTATCAAGTTTTTTAAATACATAGCAGAAGCACCAGACTAGATGTGGCAGCAATAATGGTAGACTTATAAATGTGTCAAATAGATTCTGGCAAGAAAAATTATCTGGCAGAACACAGTGAACCAACTTTCTTAGTAACAGACCTAGCAATTGATTCAATATAATTTTCCCACTTCATGTCAAGTGGAAACTGTTAGCCCAAGAAGATGCAAAGAGTCACTCTCCTGGAGGTTAGCACCGGTGAGGATGAGGCAAGGCAAAAAAAGTTCTTTAATATGATTAAAAGAGCAGTTACATTTTGAAAACATTAAAATGAAGAAGGCATTTCTTATTTCTTGTCCTGGTTAACAAAAGACTTTAGGTCATTTTTTAGATCATCTTTCAGACAAGCAATATGGCTTTTGCTTCACTAGGTCAACTGCTGATGTGTTAACAGTTATTGATGAAAGAGTCTATCAATCTTTAGATAAGAAAGGTTAAGCTAAGTCTCTTGTATTGAATATATCAATGGTGTTTGACAGGGTAAGGCATGTTGGTCTTCTTCACAAGTTGAAATGCCATCATATTTCTGGACAAAATTTTGAATCTGGTTCAATTTTTGTTATGAAATAGTGAAATTAATGTTGTCTTTTACTTTTCAGGTTGTGGTGGAAGTAATATAGAAATCAGTGTTACACAATAAAAAACACTTTCATATTAAGAAATTTGAAAGTAATGTAATATTTACACATAGTTCAAAGGTTGTAACATAACATTTTCAAGTTGTTTATTGCCAAACAAATTTTATTGAATTATTCAACATGGATTATAATAAGAAACAATAGTGTGAGAGAATGAATGCATCCAATATGTGTAAAGCTAAAATTGAATATGAAATGGTCACTTAATAAGTAAAATAAAGTTTGAAGCTGTTTATATCTCTGAGATGAGGTATTATGATTATTTACATTATTTGGACTGTTATCCTCATCTTCATTGGGTCTAGTCACTGGATTTAACCAACGTCTTTATCCACTGGGTCCAGTGGATAAAGATATTGGTTAGAACCAGTGACTAGATCCAAAGACAAAGAACTGTGAGTTCAATACCAGGCTACAGCAGTTGTGAACCAAAAACTTGGAGAGTTGTTAAAGGGAAATAACTGAGGTGTGTGTGTGTGTGTGTGTGTGTGTGTGTGTGTGTGTGTGTGTATATATATATATATATATATATATATATATATATATATATATATATATATATATATATAAACACAGACCCACCCACTTCAATAATGATGATGCCAAAATAGTTATACCCCTTGAACATCTGGATGAGGCATTTAATAAAAGATCAAATCTGAAATGCCTCTGAATAGCAAAAATTAAAGTATGGACAAGCATTTTGAACAAAAGGTTGAAATTCATAGAATAATATTTTCATTTTTTTTTTTTTATAAGTATTTCATCCTAAGAAGGTGGGAGTGCCACGAGTACACAAGGGATTACAGAGAAAGAAAGTAAGGGAAAACATTGGGTATAGGGGAGGGGATTGAGGAAAGGATAAAAGAAGAATGGGGATCAAGGCATTGGAAGATGTTGATTGACATAACATTTAAGTTTTTGAAGATTATAGTTATTAGGGAAGCAAGTAAGAGGAAGGGAGTTCCACTGTCAGGAAGAGCAAGCTGTTGGTGTAGAAGAGGCAGTTACATTTAACTATTACAACAGTAAAAAGGTGGAACCAAGATGTCAACCTATTAGCACACTTAAATTCATGCAGTTGGAGCACCAGTGAAAACAGCTTGGCAGAGCAGTTGCCATGAAAATATTTGTAGAAAAGATAGAGGGAAGCCACATTACATCTATGAGAAAGTGACTGGAGTTGGTTTGCCAATTCAGGACCGATCGCATTACATATTTGTCTTTGAATTTTGTTGAGAACTCTGAAATGAACAGCTGGGACACCAGACCATATATGGCAACAATATTCAATGCAAGGTTGAAGGGTAGATTTGTAGATGTGAAGGATAGACTCAGATGAGAAAAACCTTCTGGTGTGAGAGAGAGAACCAACTTTCCTTTTCAGTATGAAAAACCCTGTTGAGTTAATTAATGTCAAAATCAGTATTATTATTATTATTTATATTTGAGTCGATAAGCATTTGCTTGGCTTCCCAATCATGGGAATTGTAATTCAGTAGGATCATAGGGGGCAACACATGTACTGCAGCTGCTGTAGAAGTAGTGTGTTGGGAAAGATAGACTGATGGAGCCCAACTCTCTCCAGGTTGGTTTGAATTCAGATTTTTCCTTCTCCTAGAATGATTGCCACCCAAAGCTAAACAACCTAGTCTGTCCTGCTATTTATCCATGGCTGTGGGGAGAAGAGATAGATTCCTATCATTCCAAAGGGTATTTGTAGATAAATGAATATAACAAAATTCAAACTCAGCACTTTGATTCCTCAATCCAAGCTGCTATCAATTGTTCCACCGTACCTCCACCATAAACTTTAGTGATGGAATGGATTAGTATTTACCATGAGAATATGTCTGCTGTTTCTGTAGCTGATGGTTTGAAATGTTTTTTTGCTGGAAAGCTCTGACATTTTCCTAATCTGTTTGAAGGGTACTGTTAAGAAAGTTATATCAATCGTTGTATCAAAATATTTTAAAGCATCAAAATTATGAATTGGAAAGAATCTGCATTTGAAAATAGCAGTAATTACCTATTTCTCTGCCATAAATTATGAATCAACCAACCAAGGCAGAACCAAGGTTGAAAGGCAAAACCTTGGTTGAATGAGTCTAGAATCTAGTTTATCATCTCTTCTATCCAAGAGTCTGTCATTTATAGCATATTTCAAAGTTTAATTTAGGAATATTTGCATAGAAAGAATTTGTGTTCTTTGTCATCTTTTGTTTGAAAACCAAATACAATGTTTCACCATTTGCAGCAGTTTTTTTTTTTTTTTTAACCAGAAATGTCAAAGTCCATTTTGCCATTGCATTGTTCTAGGTGATGAAATAATGAGTTTGAAAATAACAAAAATTGAAAAAAAAAAACATGGTTACCACAAAATTAGAAATTATTACCAACTCCAAAACCAGGAATTCATCCACAAATTTCTTTTTTGTGTCTAGTTGAAAATGAAATTGTGGACTCTGAATGTGAGTCTGGGTAAAAAATGAATAAGTGACAAAACTATATATAGATACAAATGATAATGTATGTATTAACAAAACAAAGGTATAGATAGACAATAGAATATTGTTGCGTGTGACAAAACAATAATTATGAAAGAAGAAAACGTTTAAGCTAGTGAATTGTTTGAGTGTGCAAAACTATGTGGAAGTAAGTCCTGAAGAAAGTGAAGAGAAAGGTGATGGTGTGCATATGCATGCATGTGCATTTCCCAGTGGGAAAGTGTTTTCCTTGTTTTATTTATATCTTAAAATCCCTGAGTGAAAAAAGAAAAAGAGCATGACAGAGAATGCCACTGCCTATTTATAGGCTTAGGGAGTGTCCCCTAGTGGCATCTTTTTAGGAAAGTAAGTGGAGTAACTCCACATTATTGCCAGCAACTTGATTGGGTAAATGAAGCATTACATCAAAAATCTCTTGCTTTGGTAAAGAGAAAAAGAGTTATTCTTCAGCATGTCAATGCAAAGGTACAAACAAAATCATTAGGGTGGCAGTTTTTTCCATATCTTCCATTCTCACCAGATTTGGCACCAATAGATTTAAAATCTGTTTTTTGATCCCTAGAGCATTTCATTGGTAGAAGAACATTCAGAAGCAAAGAAGAAATGTTGGGAACGGTCATTCAAGTATTTTTAGGGGAAAATCCAGATTTTTTTAAACATAGAATTAAAAAGTTGTCTCCCAATTGCATTGCCATTGTTGAAAATGAAGCTGATTACATTTTAATAAATAAATATTTAAATTACATTTGGTTTTATATCCTTTCTGGTAAAACATAATTATTTTTCAAACACTTTAAAAATTTCAGATAACCTGTAAGATTATATAGGGTGATGTGTTTACTCTGAAAAAGAATGAGATATTAAATGCTTTGAATTATACTGTCAGCATTCTTTTAAATCATCCCACACAAAATGAATCAATAAAGCCACTAAGATGCAAGGGGTTGTTGAAGGTGAAAGAATCTGAAAAAAAACATTAAGGAGTGAGAACAATAAAACAACAGGATTTAAAGAAACAGAAGATGACAATTAAAAATTGTATTTTTTTTAAATCAAATTCACCCCAAGCAAGGCAGTAAAGCCACTAATGTACAAGGGGTTACTAGGTGTGAAAGAATTTGAAAACAGAATACATTATGAAGGAGCAGGAGCAATAGAAGAGTAATTAGGAAGACAGTAGATAACAACTGACATTACATTTAAATTTTTGAATATCAAAGTTGGCTGGAAAGCATGAAGAGAGTTTTCCATGAGTGAGATGTGCAAGAACATGTTAGCATAGAACTTTCAGTTGCATCTTGCCAATTAAACTATGAATTGATGAGACTTTGTTGCAAATCTAATACTGCACTTAAATTCATAAAGTCTAGGTACAATAGCGAAGAGCTCATCTGAATAATTATCATGAAAGTATTTATAGAAAAGGTATAAGGAAGAAACTTTACAGTCATAAGAAAGTGACAAGCCATATTTTTGAATTGATGAGACCTTGTTGCCAATCTAATACTGTACTTAAATTCATAAAGTCTAAGTATAATAGTGAAGAGCTTATCTGAATAATTACCATGAAAGTATTTATAGAAAAGGCAGAGGGAAGCAACTTTATAACAGTGGGAAAGTGACTGAAGCCAAATTTTTAAACAGAAGAGACCTTGTTGCCAATCTAATACTTCACTTAAATTCATAAAGTCTAGGTACAATAGTGAAGAGTGATATTTATTCTGATATATACACAGAAATGTAGCACAAAACCAAAAAAGTGAATAGGGAAAAGGACGGACTTCATCTGTCTTAACATTAAACTTATCTAACCACAAACACTGACCCAAACATACGACAATATTTCTAACGCCAAAACAATGCATTCTTACTTATTACATCCACAATAATACCTTAATATCTCTATGAAAGTCCTAACTAGTCCCCATATGTACAATTCATTGTCTGTGGTGAGAGGGGAATAAAACAACAATTAAAAACTAGCCCCAATGAGTATTTATAATATGAAAATAAAACTACAATAGGAAGGAGCTCATCTGAATAATTATCATGAAAGTATTTATAGAAAAGTCAGAAGGAAACAACTTTATGTCAGTGGGAAAGTGAAATTTTGATGTTAATATTTAAAAAAATATTTTTATTACTTTCTATTTTGATTGATCACTATATATAGAATCATAAATATGATTTTGTTAAATTTAATAAGATGCTATTGCTTTTTTTATAAGCGCTTACCTCCCTTTATGTTGCTATTAATTTTCCTATTATTTGTGTCCCACCTTATACATACAGGCATATTTTGACTAGATCACTGCATTGGGTGCATGGTTTTTTATGTTAATGTGAGTTTTAGATGGAAAGCTAAAGAAAAATTTCACTCATGCTAAGGCAATTTTGTCGTACCTTTTGCTGCAACTACAATACTTTAATTCAAATAGAAATGCTCACTTCAATATCCACAGCTTATATGACAAGAAAAGACCCTCACTTCATCCGGCTCTACACACCTACTTCTAGAATGCTGTTCAAAATTATCAGGGTCATAAAACATCTTTTCTGATCAATAATCAACAAGGGCAAATCTGGCCAGAATATCATTAGCGATGGACCCCCAACAGGCAAATTACCCAGGCCATCAGCAGTGACAGGAAGGTGCTTTCATCAACAGTGGTACCTATAATAACAAAAGTACACAGTTGTAGGCTTTAAGAAAGCTTTATTCAACTGAAAATACAAGGTTCACATATAGCATCCTCTCATATTCCCAGTAAACAGAAATAGCTTTCTCAAAGAGGAGAGTAATAAAACAAGAGGAGACCACTCTTGATTATTCATAAAAGTACCTTTGGCCAGTGAAAAAACCAGACACTAACTCCTGAATTCTACAGTGTGATAATTTGTGTCGGTTTTCTCCCATAACTCTATCTCACGCAACTACATATACATGTTGATTTTCTCCATGTTTCTATGTTGACTACTAACTTATGTTATACTCTGAATGAACTCTTAGTTCACATGAGTGATATGCAATATGCCAGAATAAGCAAACGATCAAACTTTGTAAGTCAAAGAGAATAAAATCTTTTTTTATTATCTCAATCATGTCTTATTTATATTTGTTATTTTTTGACTCCTAGTTTTTTTCTTTTTTTAAGGCCACCATTACATATTGAAAAATTTTAAACTGAGTGTCTACAAGTAATTAAAAGCATTAAAAACTCTTTTTGAATCCTGAGTCAAATAAATTTGAGTCACTATGCATGAGAATAACAGAAAGAAATATTTCAGATGCAATGCAACATATATGACATTGAGGACACAGAATATGTTCCTAAGATTCTTTAATCAGGTGTAATGCCACACAGATATCATAAATAAAGATGTGAAAAAAAGGGAACTAATTATTTAAGGATTCCATACCACATCCCAAATGAATCTTCCAATAGAAGAATATAGTCCTTGTGTTCTAAATGACAAAATTAAATTGCCTGTAGACAATTTTAGTTGTCGATACAGAAAGTATGGTGATCAGCAAGAGAAAAATCCCAGTTATTAATTGGAGATATAAACATCCAGTAGTTGCAGAAGTTCAAATATCTGGGAAGTGTTTTAACAGAGGATGGAAAATACAATACTGAGATTCAAATGTGTATTGGATTAGTGAAAGAAGCATTCCAAAAGCTAAGCAAAATGTCAAGAAATGGAAAAATTTCATAAGAACAAAGAAAAGAGAGAGTGCTATGTGATATGCTGGACAATCTTCTCATGGATGAGAAGGAAACTGGAGAAAGCAGAAATGTGGTTCTACAGAAGGATACTGAAAATTCCATGGATGGAGTGAGTAAGCAACAAGGAGGTTTTAAAGAAAATGAAAAAAGAAAGAACACTTCTTAGAATTAGGAAAAGAAAACTAAAATACATTAGACACATAATGAGGAAAGAGGGCTTGGAAAAGTTAACCCTTATGGAGGATATTGACAGTAAGAGAGACTTACCTGATGAGCTTGTGTGAATGAATGGCCTTAGCAAAGGAATAAAAACTGCTAAGAGTCACACGAGATAGGATGTTGTGGAGAGCCATGATCACCTATATCCTCAAAGGATGTGGTGTAGAAGAGAAGACAACTTATCTCGTGTGGCAAAGCAAGCCTGGCATGCAAAACAAGTGAAGGAAAGGAAAAAGAAATATGGCTGCTCTGACACCTTAATTTAAGAAAGACACAGCTAGGAGAATTCAAGAGAGTGGTTAAATATTTTTGTGAGTTCAGCTAGACATAAAAATACAATGCGAGAGAGTATAGACAGTTCATTCTTGAACACGGTGCTGCTTGGGTCAGTTTCATACATGTGGCATATAAAAGAAGATAGCAAATTTCCAGCTCTTTTTCTCAAAATATTTATCAATACTTTTCTTTATGCAATAGCTGTCTGAATTTCTTTGACAAAGTATTGTCATAATAGTTTTTCTTTCATCTCATTTTTGTTGCATTTTATTAGAATGCTCAGATGTTGTTTAAGAAGAGTCATTGAAAAAATATCGAACATTTCTTGAATGCTCAGATGTCTTTTTGCCTACTTGCTGTTAATAATTTTCTGGCTGATCTGTTCTTCAACCCCTATCAAGTATAATTTGTTGGAACAAAAGAAACCTCCAACCTAAAGAGTTGTTTTTAGCTGTGTTAATGACATCTACAATACAAAAAAAAGATCAAACCTGTAAAACAATACTGGTAATTCTCAGGTTGTTTTAACATTTTCTAACAGACAAGAAAGCAGAAAAGATAAGAAAATAAAGAACTAAAAAGATGCAAAAATAAGATGAAAAAACTAGTAAAAATTAATAATAATATAATACATTTGGGCAACTTTAGAATATTACTTCTACTACTACATGGTGTAAAACAAAGCAACAAAATAAGAAGTAAGAAACAAGTAAAAATTAATAATAGCAATTGCTTACATTGTGTTAAGAATTACGCATTAACTGTGGTTGAGGGTTTTCTTATAAATTCATTGTTTGTCAGCTCACCGAGAATATTACGAAAATACAACATATCACAGAAAATGTTCTTGATAACACTAACAGGAATATAAATTTGGTTCATTTCAAATGAGTGCAGAAATACAATTAAAGCACAATACACTGACTGAAGCTGCAAAATACTTAAAAAAGAAAGCAAAATCAAATGCAAACGACCAGTTACAGAAACAATGGCAAGATAAACCACTTCATGGCCAATACTCTGCTCGTACCAATCAAGCTGAGGTAGACAAACTCCATACCCCATCAGTGGCTACATAGTGCAGGGTTAAAAAACTGAAGATTTTATCCTTGTAGCACGGAACCAGTGCTTTGTTAACTAGAAATTATCAAGCACACACACACTAAAATATTGTTAGCCCAAAATGCAGATTCTATGATAAATATCCAGAAACAATTGATCATTTTGTAACAGGTTGCACAGTATTGACACCCACTGAATATAAAAACCAGAACGACAGAATGGGGTAATATCTGCACTGGAAAATATGCAATTTCTATGGGAAGAAAACTGAAAGGAACTACTATAAACATCACCCAGACCCGGTTATGGAGATAGGACCTGTTACAATTTTATGGGACTACACAATACATACAGACAGAACAATCACAGCTAACCACCTAGGCATTGTTATTAAAGACCACAAACAAAAAAAGGGCCTCTTTATTGATATGCGAGTCCCTGCAGACTGCAATGTATCTTTGAAGATCTTCAAAAGGCTATCAAAATACAAGGACCTTGAAATCAAAATCTCAAAAATGTGGCACATGGAACATCAACAATCCCTGTTGTAGTTGGAGCCCTCAGATTGGTTGGAAAAGATTCTCACAAGTAGAGCTCGCACATTACAAAGGGCTTTAACTATGTAAAATATGTGTGTGTTTTTTTGTTTTTTTTTTAATTGATCAATGGAAAATGTCATGATATCATTTCTAACCTTAGATCTCTGGGCAGGACCTGGAAAGAAATGTGTACACACCAGAAATAAAATAATAATAATGTATTAAAATAAAAATGTAATAACAAAGATACTGTCTACAAGAAAAGGCTGAAAAGTTCTTGAACCAACCAAAAATGATTCCTAAATCATTCTGATGCTTAGTCATATCATCAAAATTTGAGAAGAGTCTTAGGCTGAGAACTTTTCAACACAACTCATATAATTTGCTAGAAAATAAGCCAAGCCACCATTTTTTTTTTCCTGCTTGCCAACTTTTGTGTGTAAATGAATGTAACTTGAATATAATGTTCAGTGATAACTGTTAACACATTGGTTGATAGACCTGGAGAAAACAGAAGCCATATTGTTTATCTGAAAAGAGGCTGTGTAAAGTAAGATGCTTAACCAATTTGGTTGTTAATACTTACTTTCTGGAAGGTTTCCTTTGTTATTTTGATGCTCTTTCAAATTTCTGAGTTACATTTACCAGTATCTGTTACCGAATTTCTGTATCTTGGGTACTTTTCAAAGATTAGGGAAAAATTTGGAACATTTTAGATGAGAGCTTTATTGAAAACAACAAGAATACAAAGGAGAATGCTGGAGGACCAAGAAGACTTTTCATCAGTTAATTTCCAGTGCAAGTCATTAGTTATTACTGGTGTGAACACTAAATGAGTAAATAATAATAATAATGATAATATTAATAATAATGAAAATAATTCACTAACAAAATAAAAATAATCCACCAAACCAGACATCACTACTGTTGAAAAAAAAAAAGAAAAACAAAAAATGCCTTCTCCCTGATGTCATTGTTCCCATAATATCAAGGCCAAAGAAATTGACAAATTTAAGAAGTGCACTGATCTTTGGATTTGATTTAGATTGCCCAGAATGTGGGGTATTCAGGCTACTATTCTCCCAGTTAACATTTGGGTGTTGGGGTCTATACCACTGAAATTCAAGTCATACATTAAGAAAATCAGAATAATGTCTAATATGCCATCAATTCAGAAGTTGGCATTGCTTGTCACTGCAAATATTCTATTCATTTTCTGTGCATTAGGCTCCACACATCACATCCGGTCTATGAAGGGAACTCTGGCAGTGGCCAATTGCAAATGTTCCCACCAGGAAAAGAGTTACCTCTGGGGACTACCAGACCTTATTAAAAGCAGGTCTGTTAGAACAACACCAGAAGTTGCGGCCTTGTTTTGGCACTGACTGTCATGCGGAGTGCTGCTGCTGCTGCTACTGCCACCACCGCTGCTGCCACCATCGCTGCCTCTCAGCATGACTGCACCTCTCAATGACCTTTCTTAAAAGTAGGTCTGTAAGAACAACACCAGAAGTTGCGGCCTGGTGTGGCACTGGCTGTCATGTAGAACGCTGCTGCTAGCACTGCTGCTGCTACTGCCACCACTGTTGCCACCACCGCTGCTGCCAGCATTGCTGCCTCTCAGCATGACTGCACCTCTCAATGACTGTTATCACTTCCAGGCTTGACTAACCACCTTGACTATCCAGCTTTGTGTTGATAACATTTCAACCTCAACACCTCATCAAACTCCAGCCACAAGTGGCCAACTATCCAGCTTCAGCACCAACCAGCTACAAGCCTTCATCATTGATGATGCTGTCACCTTGGCAAATACTGCCATGACAACATCTCAACTTTGACTCTACCCAGATACAAGCTTTCATCGTTGATGATGCTATCATCTTAGGAAATACCGACATGATAACATCTCAACTTCAACTCCTTATACTCATACCCTCTGCATCAGAAAAATCTAATTCACAACTTCTCCTGACTCTTAATACTTGCATTCTACACATTGGTAAAGTCAGAATCATGACTTCTCCAGACCCTTAATGCTTGCATCCTACGGATCAGAAATGTCAGATTTGTGACTTCTACCAACTCTTAATGCTCACAAACGCCTCAGCAACCCACTGCTATTGCCTCAGCATAACCAACATGTACGAGTCATTCCCTTGCAACCAGCACTGTGCTCCTGTTCAACAGAACAGGCCTAACAACCACGCCAAGCCAACTTCACCCCGGTTCAACAGAACAGGCCTACCAACCAATGAAAACGGCCTACCACCATGACCTTGGTCAACCAACACACAATGACCATACCCTGTGATCTCACACCAAGCCTACACAAGAATTAGATCAAGTCCCAGTGCTACCCTTACACCTGACTGACATCCTGACAACCAGCCACTGAAACAGACATTCCACACACCCTTCAACATCGCTGTATGACATGCCAACAATAAACAGTGTTCAAATCTAATCCTTGTTATTCCTTTCTCTCACTACCAAACACTTAATATAACATCAAGAACCTTGACATGAGTAGCATGAGCACCAGACCAGATATGGCAGGGTGATTGCTGTATTTGTAAATGTACAAGAAGGATAAATATTTTTATACTTGTAGGCAATTTTGAAACAAAATTTGAAGACAGACATATTGTTGAAATATTGTTAAACACTGTGTTTTTTCTTTCTTTTACTTAAATCACACATTTATGTAAGTACATTATTTACATTATTCGGACTATTGTCCTCATCTTTGTCACCATATTTATTACAGCATTTCAGCCGTTTCGGTACACTGTTCTAGTTCCACATGCCATGTTTAATGGATGTCAGTTATCAGTTATCTCCTATTACTTTCCCTCTGAAAGTTCTCCACTACCTTATCCGGGTATTGAACTCACATTCTTTGGATTCTGTCACTGAAGCTAACTAACGCCTTTATCCACTGTGCTAGAACAGTCTACTCCAGTGAGCGAAGTAAAGGGTTTCAGTTTGACATTCCAACCACCTGAAGAAGGCCGGAGCATACAACAGCTGAAACGTTGTAATAAATATGGTGACAAAGATGAGGACAATAATGTAAATAATGTACATAATACCTCATCTCAGAAATATAGACAGATACTTATGTAAGTGTTGCAAAATATTGGAAGAGTTATGTCAATCACTTTGTTTCTTCTTCTTCTTCTTCTTCTTCTTCTTATTATTATTAATAATAATAATAATAATAATAAGAAGAATAACAACAACAACAACAACAACACACCTAGGAACCTTTCATAAATTAGGCGAAAACTTGGAACCATCTCGGTCACAGCATTATTGAAAACAACATGAATACAATGGAGAGTAATAGACTATCAAGAAAAATTTCTGTCAGTTTTCAGTACACATAAGTCATCAGCTATTACTGGTGTGAAATATTCATTAAGTAAATAATAATAATAATAATACCTGGGGCACTTTGAGTAAATTAAAGGAAGATTTGAAGCCACTTAGTAGATGCTGTGAGGATTAAACCCCCCCCCCCCCTGTTCTGCTAAGACACCCACTAGGTGGAGCTGTTTCAGGTATATAAAAGCTTGAACATAATATTCCTCTTTCTCTATTTACACTTTTCATTCAAGAATGTGGTAGGCTTTTTCAGTTTTTCCTTCTCAGGTGACTTAGTCACCTGGCCATGTGGTGCATCTGCCACATGCATGTACTCAAACATATGCACACATTACCTAATAGTCAAGTTTTAATGTTTTTCCTTTTTGGCTAGTATATTTTCTCTTCTTTGTAAATTGTTTATTAGTTATATAAAAATACATGAAAATATCTTTGTGTTGAGAAGTATTCCTTTTCTCATTTTATCTCTACAAATGAGGACAACCAATCATTTTCATGTGAAAATTGAGCTAGTAGTAGACACTACAGGATGACACCCAGATCAATATACACCTGATGAAGACTGGAAGGCATAATGGCTGAAACGTGATAACAAAAAAAGATTAGGACAATAGTTTGAATGTAAATAGTGTAAATAAGATATTAAATATTAAATATATATATATATATATATATATCTTGTTTGGGGCTCAAAACTAAGATGACTGCAATACATTTCCCACCCCACCACACACATACACCCAAATTCTTTGCAAAACTTCACCCACTAACCACTCCAATCATTCATTTGATGATATCTGACTATCTGTATTCATATCAAAAAGCCTCTTATGCTTGAATCTGTAGGAAAAGCCAAAGAAGTTATAAGGGGTACACTCTGGGAAAAGGGAAGTCAATTTCCACTTGTAGGTTGGAAAGAATTTTAATTTTCATATAAAATTTGTACTTTAGAATATTACAAAGTTAAAATTTATAGTAAAATTCATAAACATATTGGCGATAGCTGTAATGACATTTTAATATTAAGTTAAAATTACTCATTAAAAATATTGCCAATTTAAAATAATATTTTCTATACAACTCCTATGCTAACAGGATACTTACTCGATGACTTGTAGAAGTATTGAGTGCAGTAACAGAGTGAGAGAGACAAGTTGAGAATGGGTGAGACAAAAAAGAAAAGTGGGAAAGAGGAGTGATAAAGAAATGTTCAAGATTGAGAATGACAGAGAAGACAGAGCAAGAGTGAAGTAGAGGGAGAGTATAGTGTGAGAGGGAGAAAGAAAAAGAAAAGGAAGTTAAAGAGAATGATCGAGAGAGAGTAAATGTGACCGAGAGAAATAATGAAGGGAATAAAGAGAAAGAGAGAGAGAGAGAGAAAACACACACACACACACACACACACACACACACACACACACACACACACACACACACACACACACACATTTCCTAATAGCTAAATTTTAAGACTTTTCCTTTCTTTTTCTGCTGGGTACCCACTAGCATATTTTCTCTCTTTTGTTAATTATTCATTAGTTATATAAAAATGCATGAAAAATATCACCATGTTGAAATTTATTTCCTTTTCTAAATTTATCACTACTAATGAAAATAACCCATAATATACATGTAAAAATTTTGGCTGATATTAATTTTAGTTGAGCTAGAAGTAGTGACAGCAACAATGCTAATATTGAAATTGTTATATACCACAATTGGTTGCAAGAGAACAAACAAAAACAACAAAGCATTGCTGGTGAAACATAAAGAAAAGGAGACAAGACATGCTGAAATAAAATTCTCTGCATTGCTAGTATAAAGGATCAAGGTGGAATGTCTCTTTGTGGGTGAGGGAAGCAACCTGGAGGATGGGAGAATCAGTAGTGTATGGATCTGACATTGAAGTTTGTGTTGGGTCTGTTGAGATCCACTGGTAAACATGGTGAGTGCCTGCTTACTGCCTTGAGTGTCACAAGCAGGTCTTTGTAAGCAGTTAAGGTGGATATATGATTCAGCATTTTTTGTCATGCTCTTGCTTTAGTGGTAATGTTTGTTATTGGCTCAGACATTTAAATTGTATTTTATATTTTTTGGAGATTTGTTTTGTGAGCTGGATGTGATGCTCAGAGCTTTGTGCAGAGACCGATTTTTTATTTTGCTTTTGTGGCTTTAATGTCCAGCTGACAGGTTTTGATGTGGAATGAATCAGAAAGAGATCTAATTTGAAGCAGAGTATAACAAAAACAATGAAAATACTAAGGAGAGATTGGTGTACTTAAGTTCCAAATTATGCCATCATTTATTACTGGTGTGCACACTCAATGAGAAAATTAACAATGACCACATGTAAAAATGTCAGAACTGCTTTACTCTTTTTCATTTCAGCAAGATGTACGATGATAATAAAATCTTTTTCAATAATTGTTATTACCTGTTATCTCAGAATTTTTGTTTTTTTATTTCTTTGCTTTTCAATCATTTTAATCAAGGTAAAAAAGCTACTAAGATGCACTATCCTGGGTATGACAATAAACTACACCCACATCCTGGGTAAGATGATAAACTACGTCCAACAGAGGGTCTCTGATCAGGAGGTTTTGAGAAGTGTGGAACCACTTCTTAATTGCTGGTGTTCCCAGGTCCACCCTGACCCGGGGTAGTAACACCTGTTAGGGTCCCAGCTATGGGCAAATAGTTAACACCCAAACTTGTGTAAAAATAGGTTTGAATTCCAGAAATACTTTGTAATAAAAAAATTATTAGCAGCAATAATTTTTGAAGGAAAAATTATTATCAGCAATACTTTAAAAAATATACCAGCTATAGATTTCTTCAAGGAAAAATATTCCCAGAAATAGATTTTTGTGTGTAGATTCTGATCTAGTGCAAACAAAATATTACCAAGTGAGTAATTTCAAAAAACATTTTATGAAAATAAAACCATCCAAGATTGTAAATTTCCGAAAAGAAGTTGGATTGTACTCAAAAACATGAATAATTGAAAAATGGTTCAAATATATATGTATACATACACGTTTTTTTACCAAACCATCACTATGAATCTATTTAAAAAAAGTTGTTGTCATTAAATGACCCACTGAGGTTTTGATATGCCATAAAACAACCAACCAACCACTAAGATGCAAGAGGTTACTGAGAGTAGAAAATATGAAAAATGAGAAGTTATTAAGGATAGAAAATTTCTTCACAAGATCCATGTTGTTAAGAACTTTTTCTTATCGTTTGCTTAGCCTGACACAACAAAACCAGAGGAAGCTTCTCCCATCCTTTATTAATCAGCCAACTGGCCAACTTTTGCCTCATGACCTAGTAACCTTATGGTTTGACTCAACTTGATAACCTGGTGACCTAAATACAACAACGTTGGACTACATTTTGTTTATTACAACTACTATACATTCATTCATTTATTCAGTTAGTGCATTTTGCACCACTGCAGTCACCACTCCCTCTATTTCTATTGTAATTGTAGTTTAATGTGACATTCAAAGCAAAACAGTGCAATGGATTGCCGGTTTCTTTTGCACTGGGATGTTCAGGTTCTTCCATCTACTGGTAAAGCCATTGACCTCTGAGGCGCAGCTACTATATCCAGGCTAGAGATTGGCTGAAGGCCACTTAGTACAGGTGTGTTAGGAAGAGGCTTTCTCCTTTACCATTTGAGCTGGGAAACTTTTCTGACTACCCTGACACAGTTTAGCCAGCAGGTTGATGACATTGACTGGGGTGTGGTCACTACTGTGCCCATGCAACATTTTGGAAAGATATGTGACGATTGGATGTAGGCTAGAGACCAGTACAGTTCTGCATCCCAATTCACCTGAGTAAAGCTGGATTGACTGCTTCAGTGAAAAGGTACCACCACTGTCGATACATTTCATACACCTCACTACTATTATTTCTACTATTACTACTTTGTTGCTATTTTTGTTCCACTCTGGTAGGGTTCTTCAAAATGACAAATGTCCATACAGAAAAGTTTGTCACACTCCACTGACAAAGTCTCCTACTTTCTACATGCAGGACTGGACTGACTCTTGCCCACATTCACTGTTCATGTATCTAAGACATGCAAATTAGTCAGCATCACATCTGCTGTTAAAATGTGTCAGTAGAACCACATGTCCAGCAGATGCCAAAGGTTCTTGCAACATTGCAGAGATGTTGTATTTTGCTTGCGGGGTAGGTGATGTTGTAATAACATTACTGTAACATTGCAATTAATTATTTTTCTGCTCCCAAGCTGACCGTTCATCTCCAAACCTTGACATGGTAATGCCGTGAAGTGCTGTAGCTGAAAATGTCTACAATTGTCAGCAGTGGCATAGCTAACGTGTGTGCATCCCAGTGCAGTGTGTGTGCCAAGTGGAGCAGACCTTGTGTTTGCCTCCCCTCTTCCTAACAGTGGGTTCCCTACAAAGAATAAAAACATTGCACAGTAACTCCCTCCTATAGATATATATATATATATATATATATATATATATATATATATATATATATATATGTGTGTGTGTGTGTGTGTGTGTGTGTGTGTGTGTGTGTGTGTGTGTGTAAAATATTAACAGGACCAAAAGATGAAAAATAGTCACAGGTTTCACAGTGTCAACAAAGATAAAAAAAAGTCACTAGATAATGTTTATTATTCAGCCAATTCATTGCTTAAATACATATGTCATAGTTTAAGTTACTTGAAATTGAAAAAGGTCCTTCAATTGTGTGTATTGTCCCAACAATAAAACCACTTGTATTTCCATACAGCATATACAAGCCTATACAGCAGATCCCAAAAGTGCCACTCCCATAAAAGTGTTGTCCAGGGTGGTTTGCTCCACCTCTAGCTATGCTATTGATACTTAAAATACTTTTCTTCACTTAACAATATATAAAGAAGGTATCAAAATTTTTTTTTGTATTTTTTAAATTGTAAATCATTAATTTAGAGGATGAATGTGTGTTCGAACATTTTCTTGAAATTTATTATCCATTTTGTATTAAATGTTACATTTCAAGGCAACATATTTGCTGCATAATAAGGTAGCATCACAGCCATATTGTGCGGAGTCTACAAAATAATGTTTCACAACCTCAATGTAATGTATTTCTTTCAAACAATTTTCAGTTGCTTTATCTACACTAACATGACAAAATTTATGGGGTAACAGAATGTAAAATTAATGGTAGGTGGTGCCACCATACTTTGATTTGATGGCAATACTCGGACCTTTATCAATTGTGCCCTGAGATATAGTAAGTTGGTATGAACACTGGCAAAGCTGTTCATGGTGATAAGATGTGTATTATCTAACTTTGAATGGGGTATTTTCTCAGCTAACATTCTTGCAATGTTGCAGACTCATTGCATTTTGGTTTAGGGACATTGTGGTGACATTACTGGAATGCTGCAATCAACTATTATCCTTATCCCCAAACTGACTGCTCATCCCCAACACTGTTACAATGTTATAGTATTGTTGCACAGCTTTGTAGCAGACAAATTCAGCACTGGTCAAATAACATCAGAATACTTTTTAAAGACTTGACGATATGAATAGAGGGTATAAAATTTCTTTTTGTATTTTTTTAATGGAGAATTTATATGATGAATGCCTGTTCTAATATTTTTTATGGAATTTATTATCCATTTTCTTTTATTGTAACATTTCAAGACAACATTTGCAAAGTTAAAAAGGTAATGTTATGAGTATATTGCAGGGAGTCTGTATAAACATATCAAAAGTCATTTTGTTAACTTTTGGTTTCTCTGGCAGGTAAGTTTTTATCAGGTTGATTTACTAAGTCCAATGCTCAATCAATTAGGGACCCAGAATTGTTCTTCTCCAAGATGAGTTGCCAAATCAATTCTTGAGAGTTCAGTCTGTCATTCTATTAAACACTGGCTGAGAGGCAAAAAGATGGATTCATTATGCAAAAATATTATGGCCTTGGCTCGAATTTGAATTTAACATACAGTTTCAGAACCGATATCCACTACCGGAGCCGGATTTAGATAAAGAGAGGCCTTAGGCTATTCCACTTGTGATGCCCCCTTAAACAATTTGAGTAAAGCCAAGGATGACGATAGGTGTTTAAAATTTCACAATTGACAATTCCTCCTTTGAAGGACATGTTATTGTTAAATACAGTATGTGATTGAAAAAAGTTTAAGTTTAAAAAAAGAAAAAGAAATCAATGCTAGCAATGAGTTATTGTCGTAAGACAGAATTATTCTGAAATGGAATGTGTTGCAGGCTGATGTATGCATTGAGAGATAAACATGTGTGTCTCCTGAAATGCCCACAACAAACATGGCAGACTCGGGATGTGAGTCCATGTAAAGAAATAAAAAGAAATGACAAGAACCAATATATATGCACAACAAATGATAATGCATTAACTAGAAATGTATACAAGTGATGAAGACAAAGATGTGTATGTGTCAAATGAATGTGAAAACCTAATGGTTCAAAGTACCTGTAGTGAGTAAATGTGCATACGTACGTGTGTATTGTTCATGCATTTTTCAAAGAGAACGTGTTCTCTGCAAGAGATTTACATGTTGACATGTAAGAAGAAAAAGTGATAAAAAATTATCACAGTGTATTTATAGTCCCAAGAGCATCTCCTAGCAGTGATTTTGAAAATTAGGAGGAGGTAACCTGACACTACTCCCCTTCAGACTGGTAGAATTTTTTCTGCCCATAAAGTTTGTGCAGTTGTTTCTGTCCTTGTGAGTTTAAAATAAAAGGTGTTGGAAATGTGGTTGAGATATGTTATTCAATGAAATATACTTGCGTTGTCATCAGGGTTCTGTATTATTTTCTATTTGAATGCAGCATGTCTTGGAAAATGCAACAGCAGTGTAAATTATTCAGCATTTGTTATTAAAATTTGTCTCTTTCCAATGCGCCATGTTGAATTGGTTTTGTTGTCTCATTGTATTGATTCTTTGTTGTTAGATGGGTTTTGTTTGAGAAAAGCCTCATTTGTTTGCTATGTGCGGATAATGTCATTGGAACGCAAAATTTAATAGAAACAGCATTGTAGCAAAGTTGAGCTGATGTAGAATTTCTAGTGAGTTTTGAATGTTCGAGAACTTTAAGAAAATTTGCTATTATTGTCAGTTGCATATCGTACTTACGAAATGTTAGTGTTGTTTGAGTGGTATCATAAGAGTGAAAAAAAAAGGACAGTGAGTCGACTTTTGAGATATGTTACAATTTATCTGATGAGCCTAGAAGAAACAGTTTTGATTAAAACTGAAATGAAGTTTGTATTTTCATTTTGTCAAAAAAAAACATTGCCGGTTGAATTTGAGTCAAGTGTAATGGTGCCTTAGAGAACAAAAGTGTCAAGCAAAAAAAAGGTGGTAGAGATGAGGAGCTTATACTTTTGATACTGATGGACAAATGTAACAGTAATTGAAAAGCAAATAGTGATTTTTTTTGCCAGGTCTCACGTGTTGCCAAAAAGAAAAAATCTATCTGCTGAGTTGGAAAACATCATGTATGACGTAGATATGTTGTAGTATTTGAAATTTGTGATTTTGCAATTTCATAGTGTCTAATCACAAATTTTGTAGCTGTGTAAATTGTTTTTGCTAATAGTTTATAGTGTCCACCATGCATGGTAGGGTAGAAAAAGTTTATTGATGTTTTTCTTCACTGGCTCTCGGTTTGGAAAAGGTGTTTAAATATATATTTGAGTCTTTACGTGTATATATATATAGTATTGCATATTTCTTGTTATCAGGAGTATGTGAAAAAAAAAAAATAATAATAATAAAATTTGTATTTGTGCTGATAGTGTGAGACAAATATTTACAACCCTAACCCATTACTAGGTCCAGAGTAAATTTTTGCAAATTCAAGCAGTGGTAGAATTTTTTCAAAGTTGGATCTTTCTGAAGTGTATTTTCAAATACAGGTTGAAAAAGAATGTTTAGAGTTAACAACTATAAATACACACAAAAAGGGATTGTATAAATTCAAATGACCGCAAAGAAAGTTGGCTCCCTGTGCCATGCCAGGAAATTTTTCTCCCTGGAATCGATCCTCCAGATCTACAAATCAACAATTCGCCCTTGCATGGAGTATTGTTGTCATATATGGTCTGGAGCCCCTTCTGTTTACCTCGGGGTTCTTGATAGGCTCCAGAGGCGGATATGCAATATAATTGGCCCTGATCTGGCATCTCGTCTACAGTCACTTTCTCACAGACGTGCCATCGCCTCTCTCTGTCTGTTTTACAAATACTTTCATGGCAATTGCTCCGAGGAGCTGCATTCGCTGGTTCCCAGACGTCATGAGTTCAAGCGCCCAACGAGGCTGGCATCCCGCTCTCACCCCTTCACTGTCGAAACTCCTAAATGTAGCCATCTCTTCTACTCCAATAGCTTCATGTCTCACACCTCTCGCCTGTAGAACTCCCTTCCCTATTCTAGTTTCCCTGAGAGCTATAACCTCCAGCTATTCAAATGTAATATCAATCGATATCTCCAGTTGCCTTGCTCTATCCACTACCCTTCTCCTCATCCTTTCTTCTATCACTCCTATCTGATCTTGCTCCAAATTTTCTGTAACCCCTTGCGTCCTAGTGGCTTCCCACCTTGCTTGGGGTGAAATGCTTAAAAAAAAAAAAAATTCCCTTAGGGATAAAAGTGGATCCAGCTATATTCCGATAAGCTATGGATACTATGCTGGCAGATTTTGAATTTGCAGTTGATATCTGGATGATATATTGATTAAAAGTGCATCTGAGGAATAACATATCGGGTGGGGGGGCATGTGAAAAGAGTTTTTGAAAAAATATAGGAATATGGATTCAAACTCAGTGAGGAAAAGTGAAAATTATTTTTGCCTAAAATCAAGTACCTAGGACAAATCATTGACAAAAATGGTCATCAACCAGAACTGTCAAGGGTAATTAAGAATATGCCTTCTCTAATAAATGTTAATAGGTTACAAGCATTTCTGAGACTAGCAAACTATTATCAAATCTATATACCTAATATGCAGAGTTTGAGAGCTCTACTAAACAATTTACTTAAAAAAATGCGTAAAGTGGAACTAGTGTCAGAAGGTGTTTGAAGAAATCAAGAAAATACGAACATCAGACTTAAACATTAGTGCACTATGATCCAAAAACAGAAATTGTATTGGCTTCAGATACCAGTGGCTATGATATAGAAGCAGTAATTCTACATAAATATGATGATGGTGTGCGGATCTATTATGCACGAACATATATACATACATACAAAAATACAAATCACATACAATGCCAAGCATTTATTGGTTAATAAATCACCACTACATTACTACAGGCAATTTACAAATCGCAGTAATGTGCCAATTTTGTAATCGCTCTATTTTTAAGTAGTCAATTTTGTGCACTTTTCAGAGAAGCAGATCACAGAAGCTTTCTTAAGTCTCCCCAAAGCTCACTTGCTGATTGGTCAATGCCAACCAATCAGATCGTTTGTGAAGAATAATTTTTCCTGTACAATGATTTGGAGCCTATAGTTGCTTATTTAAGCCAAGATTTTTTTAATCCCAATTAGTGAGAATTCAACTGCCAAACGAATCCACGACAGTTGAAACCATGTGACAACCTTCTCACTCACACACACCACATGCTGAACATACCTTGTACACACTCACATAAACTCTTCTTACACAGCAATATCTTTCAAGAACTATTATTACAAGAGACTCTCATGAACATTCTTCCAGTGACCTTTGAACCAAATGACTATTTCTCATTGAAGACTAAAATAACGGTTAAAGAGAGACAACTCTTGGTAAATTCAACCTTTTCTTACTTAAATGCATGCTTTCCTTCACATTGTTGTTTGATATTATACATCTTGTTAAATACATATTTTATGTGTAACAATGTCTTTTGGTTATCCTTTTTTGTGTGAGCCTTGTTTCCTAATCTAAATTTAAATTAATGTGGCGAAGTCCACCACATACCTAATATGTATAATTTGAGAGCTCCACTAAACAATTTGCTTAAAAAAAGGTGTAAAGTGTTAGAAGGTATTTGAAGAAATCAAAAAAATACTAACATCAGACTTAAACATTAGTGCACTATGATCCAAAAGCAAAAATCATATTGACATCAGATGCTAGTGACTATGACATAGGAGTAGTAATTCTACATAAATATGATGATACTACATGTAAGCTGTTGCACATGCTTCACGCTTGTTACTACTAGCAGTAAAAAAAAACTATGGTCAGATCAAAAAAGAGGTGTTAGCAATAATATTTGTAGTGAAAAAAATTATACACAGAAGGAGTTTTCATTTACAGGCAAATAAGAAACCTTTATTATCAATTTATGATTCAAAAAAGGAATTCCTACACAAACGGCAAATAGATTACAATGCTGGGGTACCATCTTATTAAATTATGCTTTCAGGATGGAATACCAACCATCCAAAAATTAGGACATGCTGAGTGTTTATCAAGATTGATACCAAAAAATACTGACCTCTTTGAGGATACTGTTATTGCAGCATTAAAAAGTGAAATAGAAATTAAAAATATATTATGCAATGCAGTATGCGAACTAATAGTTACTCTGGAAGAAATAAAAGTAAAAGCAGAATAAAACATGTTTATTTCAAAAATAAAAAATGACTAGTTGCACAAAGAGTAGTAATATCTATCCTATCACAAAAGTGGATATTAAATGAATTTCATAGTGCACATCCATAAATTTCAAGGATGAAATCTTTTATGAAAAGCTATGTATACTGCACCAAAATGGATCAAGATATTGAAAAATTAGTAAAAGCCTGTAGAGGTTGTATTCTGACAAAAACATCAGCAACCATGAAATTACAACCTTGGCTAAAGACAGATACTCTGTCATTAAAACTGCACATAGATTTGCAGGTCCAATAAACAGATCACATTACCTTGTATTAGTGGATAGTTTTACTAAGTTGCTTGATATTTGTAAGTTCTAAAAACCAACTTCCATGTTTACAGTAAATGTTTTTGCATGAACTGTTGCAAGAGATGGCATTCTGGATGCCATAGTCTCAAATAACAGCACACAATTCATTGCTCATGAATTTGAAGAATTTTGGAAAATGTTTTTGATTGAACATCTTACTACCCTACCAGTCAAATGGACAAGCTGAAAGATTTGTGGGTACTTTTAGGGAAGCTTTGAAAAAAACAGGTAACAAAAAAATGAGCAAAGAAGCACTACAAAATTTCTTGAGTGTATACCGCATAATGCTGAATCCCAATACACCAACAGGCATGTCACTGGTAGAATTGATGTTTGCAAGAAAAAATAAATTGGTATTCAACAAATTGTTACCAGATCAAACAAAGAAGAATAGATAATAAAAAGGATAAAATTTTTCAAAATTGGCAAAAAAGTATTTTTCAGAGTATATAAAAATGGAAAATAAATGTGGGAATAAGGTCACGAATTGGAAAAATTATATATATATATATATATGGTAAAAGGAAAAAAATGGGAACACGAAAGGCATTGTAATCAGTTAAAGAAATGTTTTGCTGAAGAAAGGCCCACAAGAAAGAAAGGACCTATGGAAATACTTTATGATATTTTTGATGTACCAACACCCCAAGAATTCGTTGAACATACAAGTATGATTACCAGAAAAAAGAAATCTACAGAAAAACTAGAGGTCGACCCAAAACTAAAGAAATACAAAGTTCACTATATTGGTGAACTCACCAGGAAGAGGAGTTGGTGAATACTTAGAAATAAAATATTTACTAGTGCAAGACATAATAATGTGTTGCTGGAATGTCTTCTAGAAGTGAGTTATAATATTAACTCTCACTGGTATCACTGAAAAAAACTAACCTGACCGTTAGTCTCAAAAAGACCTCCAGTCTGTGGTTGACTGGGGCAGGAAATGGTTTATAAACTTTAATACCTCCAAAACAAAACTGCTCTCATTTACCCACCATAGAGAACCCTCCCTTCCTCTTATCAGGATAGCTGATGCCCAACTCCACGAGAGCGCCACCCTGTGCCTGCTTGAACTCACGTTTTCCACAGACCTGAGGTGGAACAACTACATTGAATCAATAGCCTCATCTACCACAAGGAAAGTTGGTTCTCTGTGTCACACCAGAAGGTTTTTCTCACCTGAGTCTATCCTTTAAATCTATGTCAACCATTCATCCTTGCATTGAATACTGCTACCATATATGGTCTAGAGCACCTGCTGTTCATCTCAAGGTCCTTGACAAAATACAGATATATATGCAATGTGATAAGTCCTTATCTGGCATCTCATCTACAGTCACTCTCACACAGATGTGCTGTGGCTTCCCTCTGTCTTTTCTACAAGTATTTTCATGGTAACTGCTCTGACAAGCTACCTTCACTGGTTCCCAAACTGCATGAGTTTAAGTGTGCTACTAGGTTGGCATTTTGGTCCCACCCTTTCACTATCAAAACGGTTAAATATATCCATTTCTTTTATAGTGCTTATTACCATGCTACCTAGCAAGCATTAAGTGAAGTCCCCTGGTATACAAGTAACTACATACACCTAAACATAACCACATCTCTCATACATTCCTGACACCATGAAAAGACAATTCCAATGCTTTATCTTAAAAAAAGACTTGGCCATTTTGAGGTTACTTATGATGTCTTGCATGCAAACAAATTGAATTCTAGACTATGTAATCTTGAGTTCTTAATCAGCAGATAAAGTCATTATTTAAAATTTGCCACCAGGGAATGCCAACAGTGTCTTCTGGGTTGATATGAAACAATAGAGAATAAAGAAATGAGATTAAAAAACAAACATGAAATCTGTTCGTGCAGTGTGGCAAGACAGAAAACTTACTGTCATATTTTTGAGTCAGGCTGTCTAAGAACAAAATGTCAAGATGTTAAAATGACAGTTTTAAGACATGCTAGCTGAATGTTGTTCCATTTACATACATCTTCCAGAAGGATTTATTTTTCTATTTCCATGAAGAATAGGATTAATAACTGCTCTTGCAGAAAGGGTTTAGTTCTCATTACACTGAAACATTCTGAATTTAGAAATACGTTAATTAACCATGTTTAGAGCTTTCAACTGATTTACCTGTTTCAATCAAAAGGGACTGTAATGGAAGTTCAGAAGACGAATTCTAAAAGTATTAAAAAGAAATCATTGATCATTAATTGTTGAATAGAAATTAAAAATAATCAATATATCAGAACAACAAACTTAATGATCTTCACTCTAAATAAACATGCAACAAATATCAATTTACTTTGGTTAACATAAAACATTTGTTTCAACTAAGCATTTGACACTAGTGGTATTAATGGTAATGGTGAGATTAACTGTTTCCTTATAAGGAAACATTTATAAGGAAAAGCATTCATTGACTGAACAGTTATCATTACTGTCAGTTGAAATAATAAAATATTTCTCTTAAAACAGTTTTTCAATAAAATTGGCTTCTCAAGTTCATTAATGGTTATGGTTCTTCCTGGTTTTGGTGGAGGATTCCTTCCTAACTTTTTACTTAGTTTTATTATGTCATTTACTCTTTGAGTTACATCTGCTATCCATTTTAGTTGTTGCTGCTGTTGGTAATCCTCAAGTGATGTGGTTTATGTTAAGCTTATATTATATTACAATGGTCACATGGCCGAGAGGTTAGAATGTTTGCTTTCTAACCATTTTTTAGGAAGGAGATTTCCTGATGTTTTTGGTCTGCAGGGATATTTGAAGTTGTGTGGAATGTCAACATCTTGATTATGTCATTATTTTCTCTTTGAGTTACATATGCAATCCATTTAAGTTGCCACTAAGGTTGAAAATCTTCAAGTGATTTGTGTTTTGCAATATGGCAAAATTCTTGCTTTGTGATGCTATAGGATCAGGCTATGTTGGTTTGGTTGATTTTGTTTAGTAGCATATCAACACCTCTATGGGTTATTTGATACCAAAATGTAAATAAGTTGAACAATTTTATGGCTTCAACTAAACATATTTTGAACACAATTGTATGCTTTCAACAACAGATAAAATGTACTGCTGGTCATGTTGCTTTAAAAATTTATTGTTGCTAATTTTACTACAAGTTCTCATCAATTTGCAGTTGAGCTGGCTAGATGTAGTTGTAAGTTCTATGCTAACAGTTTCTTTTCTTGAACTTCTCACTTGTGGAACTCCCTTCCAGCTCCATGCTTTCCAGCCAGCTTTAATAATGAGTGGGAGGAGAAAAGTGTAATCAGGAGGACAGTAGATATCAATTGACACTGAATTTAATTTTTTAATTAAATACAATGTCAATTGCTATCTGTTGTTCTCCTGATTACTCTTTTCTCTTTCCGCACATTATTAATGTTTCTGTTCCTAATTCTTTCATAACCTTAGTGGCTTTAGTCCCTTACATTGGGTGATACTGATTAAAAAAAATAAGTATTGTTGCTAATTTTTTTTTTTTTTTACATAAGAATGTATTGCTGGTATTTTTACTATAAAAATATATTTTTATACTTTAATAGTGTTTGTTTGGGGGTTCACTATTTGCCCATAGCTGGGACCCTAACAGGTGCTACCACCCCAGGTCAGGGTGGGCCTGGGAACAACAGCAATTAAAAGGTGGTTCCATGCTCCTCAAAACCTCCAATCTCCTGATCAGAGGCCTTGCTGCTGGATATAGTTTATCATCATACCCAGAACTAGAAGTCTATGAAATCTAATAAAAGTCTTCTTTAAGACCAACAGGTTTCATTTTCTTGAAGTCATTTTTAATCACTGATCTGAGAAAACACTTGTACATAGCTGATTGTTTAGACATTTCTGAACAAGCTGGACATCATGCAAGACGTTCATATGTGAGTCTAGATCAGTCAAGGCTATTTAAGAATGTGACTTCAGTTCTTAAGTTTATGTTTTGGCTTCGTAGCAGCTAATGGTATTAGACAAAACTACTTCTAACACAGCCTGTGTTTAATTTGTTTATCTCCTATACTAAAGTTGGCTTACAGCCATATCATGTTGAAACACTGGCTCTTGTATGATCACTAAAGTTAAGCAACATTGAGTCTGGATAGGTGACCGCTTGGGAATACCAGAATACTGGAAAGTGAGGACTGGGCAGCTCTTGCCCAAATATAACAGCAGTACTCCATTTTCAGCCTGATCTCATTCTTATAAAGATAGAGGATAGCACAAGGAGTACTTATTTGATTAGTAATGGAAACTGACAATTTTTCCTGCATCTTTAGCAATGGATCATATGTGTGCCATTTGAGGTCTGGGTTGAGTTTAAGGCTCAATAGTCACTCAAGGCATGAGGCCTCCCTGAGAGAACATCCATTTATGGTGGTAGTCAGGGTCTTATCAGTGATGATGGAATGTAACTAGTTTTTGAGGCATTGAATGTAACCAGCCAGCTTTTCCCCAACTGAGACGTTAGAGCTAGATTGGACGAGAGGTCAGCTGCCAATCTCTGGTTATCTCAAGTTTTGGAGGTGCACCCATATACTGTTGTATCATCAGCATAGATATTCACATATGATCAGAGTAGGCAGTAAGTAAAAAGAGGATTGGTCCAAGAAACAACCCCTGGGTCACATTAGTGTTGATTGCTAGGACCCTGGAAGACTGGCTTATTAACAACTATCTTCAAGGACTTTATTATTGAGAAGATGCTTCTAGTGATTCTATAGCTAGATAGATAGCTTGTACCACACCTTGTCAAAAGCCTTTGATATATTTAATGCTATGGACCTTGAGATATAATAGTATTCAAAATTCTTCAATGAAGTTTTGTAAATTATTATTAATTTATGACTAGAATTTCTTTAAATTTATTTCTATTTGTTTTTTTTTATCAAAATCATTCTACAATCATTAGTAAGCAACACAAATTAGAAATAAACAATAAATCTGAGAAAGTTTCAATGTAAATTAATTTTTCTTGGATAAATAATTTGTTTGGGGGCAGCTTGTTTACTGATTAGGCCATGAAGATTATTTGCTGCAGAAACCATATAGCTTAAATTATTCCCAATATTTACCCCCACTCCATGTTGGCAGGATGTGACACAAGGTCAGTTTAATGTGCAGTGGAGGTAGTCTTGAGTGCATGTACCTAGGTCAGGGCAAAAAATTTCTCAGTCTCTGCACCTTTGTTGCACTAAAATTAAAGATAATGAGATTAAGAAATGTATTCTGGGATACTGTCAACACAGACAAGGGAAGCCCTTTAAAATATCAGTCATTGTTGTATGCACACTGACAGCACATAACATAGAGGAAGAAACTGATAAGATCTACAGCTCACTGGACAACTCCATGAATGAATGTAAATTGCAGGAAATTACCTTCATCATGGGAGGGCTGGATGCAAACGTTAGTAAAAACAGAAGAAGATGAAAAAGTTGGAAAGTTTGGACGAGGAATCAAAAATAAATGCAATGAAAGATGGTTCCAATGATGCACAGAAATTGACCAAATAGTAAGCAACACCTGAACACACAAGTTGCTTATGGACATGAAGAAGCCTGGAAAGGGGGCATGAAGGACAATACTGATTACATAACTATTAACAAAAGATTCAGAAATGCAGTTTTACACTGTAAAACCTATCTAAGAAAAATGTTATTAAGATCTATAAAAATAGAAAGTTGTGGAGAGCCATGATCGTTTACATTTTGAAGAGACATGACACATACAAGAAGAGTCATTTGGCTGATGGCTCCTACTGAAGAGGTACTTGAAGAACTCATCAATAAAAAAGTGAAGTAGCTAACAAAGTGAAAAGGTAAAATTTGCAGTTACAATTTCGCAATCACCTTTTTACCATTGTCATTTTGTCGAGACTGTTCTATAAATGAAAATTATATGATTTTATATTTTAATAATGTTTAAAATTTTAATTCAACCTCAGAGGTATTGCATATAATTTGTAAGGTATATTGAATGTATATATTCAATTATATATAAATCAATTGCTATGTCTGCAACTAAGAAAGTTAGTTCACTATGTTGTGCTAGACAATTTTGCTCACCAGAATCTATCTTACATATTTATAAGTCACATATTATGAAATGGACAAAATCCAACAATTACTTTTAAGACATTTTTAAGTTTATACATTCTTTTTTATAGATACAAATATTTAAGTAAATGCTCTGTTTATAATAAACAGTATTAACAACATTTACTGGCCTGAATGTCCGAGAAATTGTATAAAAAGAATAAAAATAAATAAAAAAGAATGTATAAACATAAAAATGTCTTAAAATAATTGTCGGACTTTGTCCATTTCATAATGTGTGATGTCATTTGTTTACATTTGGATACGCATTGAGCAGATATGAATGTACGTGAGAAAATCATGGAAAATTGTAGTTTAAAAACAGTAAAATCGACCTTGCTAACCAAACGCTCCTCTGTAGTGAAATCGGTAAAAGCATGTCAGGCTATATGACGGTTCCATATAGGATACAGGTTCGATTCCTGTCAGAGGACAAATATTTCCTATGACAATTTCTCAGATATTCAGGCTGGTAAATGTTGTTATTACTGTTTATTATAAACAGAACATTTACTTAAATATTTGTATCTATAAAAGAGAATGTATAAACATAAAAAATGTCTTAAAATATATTTATAAGTCTACCATTTATCCTTGCTTTGAACATTACTGCCACATCCGGTCTGGTGCTTCTAATATATATTTAGAGATTCTTGGTAAAATCCAAAGAAGAATTTGCAATATTATTGGTCCGAACCTGGCATTTTGGTTTCAGTCTTTTCTAACTACTGTAAACTAGCTTCATTATACTGTTTCTATAAATACTTTCATGGTAATTGTTCTGATGAACTTTCCTCCATGGCAGTGGTCTGTAACCACAAAGACTGGTACTGGATTGTGGACCATTTGGTACCAAGCCACAAAGAAAAAAAAATAAAAAGGGTTCCTTTTTCATTTTTTATTTTATTGATTATCACAATCTTGTTTATTGTGTTTTGTTAAGTGCATAACTAATACCAATTCCTCCCCCCACCCAATCTATGGAAAAATTGTCTTGCATGACACCAGTCTGTGGTGAAAAAAGGTTGGTTACTGCTGCTCTATGGTACCTAGACTTTATGAATTTAAGTGCAGTACTAGATTGGCAGCAAGCTCTAATCATTTTATAGTTGAAATGGCTAGCTGTAACCATAAATTTGATGCTAACAGTTTCTTCTATCGCACTTCTCGCTTGTGGAATTCTCTTCTGGTTTCTTGTTTCCAGTCAATTTTGATCTTAAAAAGTTGAAATGCAATATCAGTTGTTATCTTCTATCTTCTTAATTCTTATTCTTTTATTGTCCTTTCTCCTTAATAATAGTTTTTTTCTCATATTCTTTAACACTCAGTGACCTCTTGCATCTTAGTAGCTTTAATGCCTTTGCTTGGGGTGAAATGATTAAAAATATGTATATTATTTTGTCAGTTTTGTTGTACAAATAAATATTATATTTTTTGTGTTATTATTATTTTTTGTCTATATTTCCGAGATGAAGTATTTACACTATTTATATGGTTCAGACTGTTGTCCTCATCTTTACTGTCACATTCATGACATTTTGGCCATTGTACACTTCACCCTTCTTCAGGTGATATTTGTTTGAATTTCAAATTGAATCCTTTATTTAGTCCATGTGGTATACCATACATTTAGATATCTCAGTTTTAGTTAATTCGTCTTGATAACTCCCCAAGTTCTGAGGCCAGGAATTGAACTCACAACTCTTTGGGTCAAGTCACTTTTTGGCTCAATCAACCAATGCTTTTATCCACTGGGAATCAATTTCATTATTCAAACTCATCATGCAATAAGATAGTATATGATTTAAAGAGAAAACAATATATAAATTTTTATATGTCAAGAACTTCCATTATCCAAATGTGGGATATTTAATAACAAAAGTGATAAAAGCATAAACAAAAAGAAACTAAAGGAAATCAATATTTAAAAAAAAAATTAATTAAAATTTAAAATTTCAGTGTCTCCTCTCCTTCATACACATATGTACTCACATCAATGTAAATATCACTTTAGTCTGATGAAGTCCTAAAGAACGAGATGAAAATTTTTTCCACTTTATTATAAATTTTCTTAAATTATGATTTAATACAATGGAATAAAATTTTCTTTTACTTGTTTATTCAATGTCAGATTAGCAATACCAGTAAAATTTGATCCGCTAATTTATATAATAATTTTAAATTTGGGTTCCCAACAGCAAAATACTGTGATGTCCAACAGTAAAACAAATTTAATTCTTTATATGACTAAAAAATGGTAACTGTAAAATGTCCATAACCCCTAACAAGGACACATGGTAGTGTAAAATCCAACAGGCATAGCCCTTGCAGAATCAAACCACAAAAGAAGAGCAGAAGAAAAAAGTTCTGCAAGACCAAGGAATCTTCCTGCTGCCAAATCTTCTACTGCAGTTGATATGGAAAAGAATGCTTTCTCTTCCTCAGTCTCATTACCCACCTGAGGGCTGACAACATGTGGAAGATCTAAAATGTCTTTGTTCACAAAGTAATTTTTGATATAATAGTATCAAAGTTTTTAGAGGAAGAATAGTTAAATGTGGTCTTTATACAATATTACAAAAAATCCAGCATCACAGATGCACTTAATGGCTGTGAAGATGACATCCTTTTTGAAGAAGAAAGACAAGAATTCTCTATGATGAAAAAATTGAAGATAACAAAGACATTTTATACATTGACAGCATAAGTGAGACTGACTGGCTTTGACAACAATAGCAATGAAATAAGTGAAAATGGGTTTAATATTAACGTGAATAAATTTTTAAAACATAAATGCACTATTTGTTTAGTGATTTAACCTATTAATGTAAATCGCTGTCAAAATCTGGTATTAATTATAAAAATTAAAAAAAAATTGAATAAATTATGGAAATTAAAATAAAAAATTTGGTGTTAATTATAGGTTTCAAAAATGTAGTTTTTATTAATTTTTGATCCCAGTTTGTCTTACTTTTAGTGCAAGTCTCATCTCAACATTTTAAGCAGTGTAGATAAAAAATGAAGAAATACTAATCAAAAATTAGTAATGTTTACTGATGTAATGGAATAACCACATCCCCATGAATGATTACACTATATGTAGTAAGTACCTATAAAGTCAACTGTCTATGAGAGACTTGAGGAAGAGTGAGAGAGAGAGAAGACGTAAGCACGTCCGACCTTCCAATTAGTGGCACTCACTACTAGATTGACCTGTGTGTATAACTGTACTGTAATTCATATTGTACTGGTTGTGTACAATAAAGCTTTCTTCTATTATCCACCTGGTGTTAAGTATTTATTCCCTTAGCTCGGAATATAACAATTACTAATACTTCCTTTTTAGAAATTCAATTGTTATAGTCCTGATATTTCTGAAAAAGAAACATTCAATGAAATTGTAAGAATTATTCAATACATTCTTCCTTTTCTTCAATTTTTCTTTTGTAGGGTAAATGTAACATCATCACTTTTCTTTGCTTTTTGTTTTCAATCTATTTTTGCCATTGCCTCATTTGCATGTGTGATTTTTATTTATTTATATTTCTACAGCCTTCAACAAATCCTTGGTATTGTGAAACAATTACCATATTTGATGGCATATAAGATGTACAGGTGTATAAGACTCACCACAATTTCAGCAGGGAAAAAATCAAGAAAAAATTAGCAATTAGTAAAATTAGTAGTTCAGCATAGGTTATATTTAAGAGGTATTATTTTCGCTATTTACATTATTTGGACTATTGTCCTCATCTTTGTCGCCATATTTATTACAATGTTGTGGCTGTTGTACGCTCTAGCCTTCTTCAGGTGGTTGGAATGTTGAACTGAACCCTTTATTTCACTCACTGGGGTAGACTGTTCTAGTTCCACGTGCCATGTTTAATGGATGTCAGTTATCTCCTGTTAATTCCCCTCTCCAAGTTCTCCACTGCCTTAACAGGGTGAAGAACTCACACTGTTTGGGACCTGTCACTGGATCTAACCAATACCTTTATCCACTGTTCCATGTGTTCTTGAGGACATCTGTGTATGAATTTCTGGATATTATAAACCTAATGTCTTCAGCAACATTTTTTACCAGTGCTCATATTGTAATTTTTTGCTGTTATCATTGCATGCTTTTACCACAGGTCATAGTGCAATTTTTGTTGTTGTTATCATTTTTCTCTGGCATGTGGAACTAGAACAGTCTACCCCATTGACTGAAATAATGGGCTCAGTTTGACATTCCAACCACCTGAAGAAGGCTGGAGCGTACAACGGCCAAAATGTTGTAATAAATATGACAACAAAGATGAGGACAATAATGTAAATAATGTACATAATACCTCATCTCAGAAATCTAGACAGCTATTATTCTGGTTAAAAAAAAACATGATTACAATTAAATAAAAAATAATAGTAAAAAAGAACACAAGACTATAAAAACTTTATTATATCCAAAGGTAAGAAGACAAAATAAAAATAAAGCAATTATTACAATTGAGCAAAGTACAATTACTATTAAAATTTTATTCATCTTCAAATCCATAAAATTCATTGTCTTTGTTATCAAAACTCTGATACTCATTTTTAATACTACTATCATCGCTGTTAAATAATGCTTCATTTTCTGTTCCATTGAGAGCATTGTTAATGTCACACTTTTTAAAAGAGTTCACAATAATTTCTGGTCTAATATTATCCCAAGCTTGCTTCACCCATTTGCAGACTTGTGCAATGCTGGATCTTTTTATTTTTTCTGTAAGTGTAAGCTTGTGATTAGGCATTGCTTTCACATGTTCCATTGCTTCTTCATGTTTAAGTCTAAGCTAATAAGAGTTGCCAGGTAGCTAATTTCGGCTGAATATCACAAATTTTAAACCTACATATGGCATATAAGACAGGGGAATTTTAAAAGATATTTTTAGCTAAAAAATTGCGCCTTATATGCCATCAAATATGATAGTTGGTTTCTATCTTGATAAGACCCCAGATATTGTAGTTCAAATGATTCAACCATGTTTTGCAAGTGTAATTATTTGTTTATAATATGCACTTGTACATAATACACAGATTTAAATTTAGACTAGAAAATTCTAGAAAAGGCATCTCTTGAGTATAATAAACACTAAATTTTCAAAAATTTCCAGCAGCTAAATTTAATCTAAAATATAGTTTATTTAAGTTTTGAAACACAAATCTACACAGTATTTGGAGTAAATTCAGATGATATGTTCATGCAAAAATGCAACAATTTTATGGCAAAAAATAAACTCACATGAGGAGAAAGAAAATTATAAACAAACAAATTTCTATAAATGACTGTTTCTCTGTAGCATAGTAAAACAATATTACTACTATGTCCACATGCAGCATAAAAAAGCAAAAAAGAAAAAAAAAATTTCTACCATTTACTGGTTCCTGGCAATCAACTATGACAAAAATCCACTCATAGCTTCCCCTGCCTAAACTCAGCCAGGCGCCATTTATCACAAACCAAATTCCCTATGCATGCATGAATCTGTCCATTATTTTAACCATAATGTCTAAGTGATCATCCTACACAAGCCCAGAAAGGCACGAGTCACTCACCTCGACAGGCTGTATTCACCAGAGATTTCTCTTATATGCACAGGGATATTAGAAGCCTTGCAGAACATTTTAAAAATAATTGTCATTCACAGATTTTAATTTGATCTGTATTTTATGTTTTATGAACCTTTTGGGAACTATTTAAAGCCCCAAAATAGTTTGGATTGTGTTGTAGCATACTTACAGACAATAATGGGTATGTCCCCACTCACATAAACACAGTAGTAAATACTGTATGTTGGTCTGCAGTTGGAGATTCATCTCCAGCTGTGCTGGTCAAACTCTCTGCCCGTGGATCTCCAGACAAGGCTATGTCAAAGGGCAGAGTCTTGTCTCCAGAAATAGCTGATATGGGAACTATGGGGAATTTTTGGCTGAGCCAATTGGGATGGATACCCCACAATAAACTCGGCCTTGTGCCACATCTAGCCGTGTGGGGTGGTTGGTACATATCCTGCAGTTGTAGGATCATTGTGAAATTAATTTGACTCATGCCTAGCAGTTGACTACTACATCTATGTGCCTTTTGTGAATCTTATGTGTTGTTTGTAACCAAAATATTATCGTTCATTAACAACCTTCATGTAATTATTCTATCCAGTAACCTTCCATAGGTTACAGCAGATTCACCTTCAAAGGCTGTCTCTATTTCTGAGATGAGGTATTGTAACTATTTACACTATTTACATTGTTTGGACTGTTGTCCTCATCTTTATTGTCATATTCCCCTTCAAAATCTGTCTCTATTTCTGAGATGAGGAATTGTAACTATTTACACTATTTACATTGTTTGGACTGTTGTCCTCATCTTTATTGCCATATTCCCCTTCAAAAGCTGTCTCTATTTATGAGATGAGGTATTGTAATTATTTACATTATTTACATTGTTTGGACTGTTGTCCTCATCTTTATTGCCATATTTTCCTTCAAAAGCTGTCTCTATTTCTGAGATGAGGTATTGTAACTATTTACACTATTTACATTGTTTGGACTGTCCTAATCTTTTTGTCCTTCATCTGAGATTATTGCCATTGTTTGGATATTCCCCTTCAAAAGCTGTCTCTATTTCTGAGATGAGGAATTGTAACTATTTACACTATTTACATCATTTGGACTGTTGTCCTCATCTTTATTGCCATATTCCCCTTCAAAAGCTGTCTCTATTTCTGAGATGAGGAATTGTAACTATTTACACTATTTACATTGTTTGGACTGTTGTCCTCATCTTTATTGTCATATTCCCTTCAAAAGCTGTCTCTATTTCTGAGATGAGGAATTGTAACTATTTACACTATTTACATTGTTTGGACAGTTGTCCTCATCTTTATTGCCATATTCCCTTCAAAAGCTGTCTCTATTTCTGAGATGAGGAATTGTAACTATTTACACTATTTACATTGTTTGGACTGTTGTCCCCATCTTTATTGCCATACCTTCAAAAGCTGTCTTATTTCTGAGATGAGGAATTGTAACTATTTACACTATTTACATTGTTTGGACTGTTGTCCTCATCTTTATTGTCATATTCCCCTTCAAAATATTTCTGAGATGAGGAATTGTAACTATTTACACTATTTACATTGTTTGGACTGTTGTCCTCATTTATTGAGATCAAAAGAGTCTCTATTTCTGAGATGAGGAATTGTAACTATTTACACTATTTACATTGTTTTTCATCATTGTTTCAAAAGCTGGATTTCTGAGATGAGGTATTGTAACTATTTCACTATTTACATTGTTTGGACTGTTGTCCTCATCTTTATTGTCATATTCCCCTTCAAAAGCTGTCTCTATTTCTGAGATGAGGAATTGTAACTATTTACACTATTTACATTGTTTGGACTGTTGTGTTGTCCCTGAGATGAGGAATTGTAACTATTTACACTATTTACATTGTTTGGACAGTTGTCCCTCATCTTTATTGCCATATTCCCCTTCAAAAGCTGTCTCTATTTCTGAGATGAGAAATTGTAACTATTTACACTATTTACATTGTTTGGACTGTTGTCCTCATCTTTATTGCCATATTCCCCTTCAAAAGCTGTCTCTATTTCTGAGATGAGGAATTGTAACTATTTACACTATTTACATTGTTTGGACTGTTGTCCTCATCTTTATTGTCATATTCCCCTTCAAAAGCTGTCTCTATTTCTGAGATGAGGAATTGTAACTATTTACACTATTTACATTGTTTGGACTGTTGTCATCTTTATTGTCATATTCCCCTTCAAAAGCTGTCTCTATTTCTGAGATGAGGAATTGTAACTATTTACACTATTTACATTGTTTGGACTGTTGTCCTCATCTTTATTGTCATATTCCCTTCAAAAAGCTGTCTCTATTTCTGAGATGAGGAATTGTAACTATTTACACTATTTACATTGTTTGGACAGTTGTCCTCATCTTTATTGCCATATTCCCTTCAAAAGCTGTCTCTATTTCTGAGATGAGGAATTGTAACTATTTACACTATTTACATTGTTTGGACTGTTGTCCTCATCTTTATTGCCATATTCCCTTCAAAAAGCTGTCTCTATTTCTGAGATGAGGTATTGTAACTATTTACACTATTTACATTGTTTGGACTGTTGTCCCTCATTTATTGTCATATTGTCAAAATTCTCTATTTCTGAGATGAGGTATTGTAACTATTTACACTATTTACATTGTTTTGACTGTTGTCCTCATCTTTATTGTCATATTCCCCTTCAAAAGCTGTCTCTATTTCTGAGATGAGGAATTGTAACTATTTACACTATTTACATTGTTTGGACTGTTGTCCTCATCTTTATTATTTACCCCATTGTTTCTATTTCTGAGATGAGGTATTGTAACCACTATTTACATTGTTTGGATTGCCATATTCCCTTCAAAAGCTGTCTCTATTTCTGAGATGAGGAATTGTAACTATTTACACTATTTACATTGTTTGGACAGTTGTCCTAACCTTTATTGCCATATTCACTTTCAAAAGCTGTCTCTATTTCTGAGATGAGGTATTGTAACTATTTACACTATTTACATTGTTTGGACTGTTGTCCTCATCTTTATTGCCATATTTACCTTCAAAAGCTGTCTCTATTTCTGAGATGAGGTATTGTAACTATTTACACTATTTACATTGTTTGGACTGTTGTCCTCATCTTTATTGCCATATTCCCCTTCAAAAGCTGTCTCTATTTCTGAGATGAGGTATTGTAACTATTTACACTATTTACATTGTTTGGACTGTTGTCCTCATCTTTATTGCCATATTCCCCTTCAAAAGCTGTCTCTATTTCTGAGATGAGGAATTGTAACTATTTACACTATTTACATTGTTTGGACAGTTGTCCTAACCTTTATTGCCATATTCACTTTCAAAAGCTGTCTCTATTTCTGAGATGAGGTATTGTAACTATTTACACTATTTACATTGTTTGGACTGTTGTCCTCATCTTTATTGCCATATTTACCTTCAAAAGCTGTCTCTATTTCTGAGATGAGGTATTGTAACTATTTACACTATTTACATTGTTTGGACTGTTGTCCTCATCTTTATTGCCATATTTTCAAAAGCTGTCTCTATGAGATGAGGTATTGTAACTATTTACACTATTTACATTGTTTGGACTGTTGTCCTCATCTTTATTGCCATATTCCCCTTCAAAAGCTGTCTCTATTTCTGAGATGAGGTATTGTAACTATTTACACTATTTACATTGTTTGGACAGTTGTCCTAACCTTTATTGCCATATTCACTTTCAAAAGCTGTCTCTATTTCTGAGATGAGGTATTGTAACTATTTACACTATTTACATTGTTTGGACTGTTGTCCTCATCTTTATTGCCATATTTACCTTCAAAAGCTGTCTCTATTTCTGAGATGAGGTATTGTAACTATTTACACTATTTACATTGTTTGGACTGTTGTCCTCATCTTTATTGCCATATTCCCCTTCAAAAGCTGTCTCTATTTCTGAGATGAGGCTGTAACTATTTACACTATTTACATTGTTTGGACTGTTGTCCCTCATCTTTAGCCATATTCCCCTTCAAAAGCTGTCTCTATTTTGAGATGAGGAATTGTAACTATTTACACTATTTACATTGTTTGGACAGTTGTCCTAACCTTTATTGCCATATTCACTTTCAAAAGCTGTCTCTATTTCTGAGATGAGGTATTGTAACTATTTACACTATTTACATTGTTTGGACTGTTGTCCTCATCTTTATTGCCATATTTACCTTCAAAAGCTGTCTCTATTTCTGAGATGAGGAATTGTAACTATTTACACTATTTACATTGTTTGGACTGTTGTCCTCATCTTTATTGCCATATTCCCCTTCAAAAGCTGTCTCTATTTCTGAGATGAAGAATTGTAACTATTTACACTATTTACATTGTTTGGACAGTTGTCCTAACCTTTATTGCCATATTCACTTTCAAAAAGCTGTCTCTATTTCTGAGATGAGGTATTGTAACTATTTATACTATTTACATTGTTTGGACTGTTGTCCTCATCTTTATTGCCATATTCCCCTTCAAAAGCTGTCTCTATTTCTGAGATGAAGAATTGTAACTATTTACACTATTTACATTGTTTGGACAGTTGTCCTAACCTTTATTGCCATATTCACTTTCAAAAGCTGTCTCTATTTCTGAGATGAGGTATTGTAACTATTTATACTATTTACATTGTTTGGACTGTTGTCCTCATCTTTATTGCCATATTTACCTTCAAAAGCTGTCTCTATTTCTGAGATGATGAATTGTAACTATTTACACTATTTACATTGTTTGGACTGTTGTCCTCATCTTTATTGCCATATTTTCAAAAGCTGTCTCTATTTCTGAGATGAGGAATTGTAACTCCATTGTTTGGACAGTTGTCCTAACCTTTATTGCCATATTCACTTTCAAAAGCTGTCTCTATTTCTGAGATGAGGTATTGTAACTATTTACACTATTTACATTGTTTGGACTGTTGTCCTCATCTTTATTGTCATATTCATGATGTTTTGGTTGTTGCATTCTCCTGCTTACTTCAGGTGATATATGTTGTAATTTCAAACCGAATATACTGTAATAGTTTATTCTAGTCCCATGTTCCATGCCTTTTCTGGATATATCAGTGTCAGTTATCTCCCATTAGTAACTCAACTTTTCATGATGATGACATTTAAGATAACAAAATCATTTTTACATTGACAGCATAAATGAAATTGTCATGATGCCTATCTTTTAATAAGTCCTTTATATCAATATGAATAAATTAAAAAAAAAAGTGATTTAACCCATTGTTGCCTGCCATAAAATCTGGTATTAATCATAAAAGTAATAAAAATCTGCTATTAATTATAAAAATAATAAAAATCAGGTATTAATCATAGGTTTCGAAAAATATATGGTATATCTGTAGATAAATATAAAATCCAGTGCTAGTTATAGGTTTCTATCTATAAACCTGCCATATATGGTCCAGTGCAACTACTATTTACCTTGACCTCCTTGCTAAAATCCAGCAATATTATCAGTCCTAATCTGGTGGCTCGGCTTCAATCACTTTCCCACTGCTGTAAAGTTGCCTCTCTGTCCTTTTCTATAAATACTTTCATGACAATTGTTCAGATGAGTTCTTCACTATGGAACCTTGGCTCTTTTTAATTTAAGCGCAGTACTAGGTTGGTGTCAAGATCTCATCAATTTACAGATGAGCTGGCTAGATGTAACCGTAAATTCTATTCTAACAGTTTCTTTTCTCCCCTGTGGAACTCTCATCTGGTTCCATGCTTTCCAGCTAACTTTAATCTGCAAAAATTTAAATGCAATGTCAATCGCTATCTACTGTCTTCCTGATTACTCTTTTCTCTTCCCACTCATTATTAATGTTTCTTTTCCTAATTCTTCCATTCCCAGTAACCTTCTTGTATTATAGTGGCTTTACTTCCTTGCATGGGGTGATACTGATTAAAAAAAAAAAAAAAAAAAAAAAATTAATACACACAGTCCCATTTTTTGGAAAAACCCAACATGCAAATTGCAGATCAGATATACCAAAATCAAAAGTGTCTTAACAGAGGATGGTAAGTGCAATACTGGAGTCCAAATGCACATTGGGCGAAAGAGGCATCTCAAAAGGTAAGCAAGTTATTAAGAAACAGAAAAATTTCTTTAGTAATAAAGAAAAGAGTACTGAAGTGCTATGTAATATCAATCCTATTATATGGCAGTGAATGCTGGACAATCTCCTTGCAGATGAAGAGGAGACTTTAGGCAGCAGAAATGTGGTTCTACAGGAGAATGCTGAGAATTCCTTGCATTGAACATGTGAGCAATGATGAAGTTTTAGAGAAAATAGAAACACAAAGGAAACTTATACTAAGGAAAGAGGGCTTGGAAAATCTTATACTCACATGATAGATTGAATACAAGAGGGACAGAGGAAAACAACTTACTTTGTGAGCTTGAGTAAATGCATGGTAGAACAAGGTTTAGGAGAGATAACAACAAGACAATATTTATTATTAAGAGCTACAAAGAACAGGAAATTGTGAAGAGCCATGATCAACTATGTCCTGAAGGGACATAGCACAGAGAAGAAAAAGCATAGCTATATAGTGACACACATGGCTGGAATTAAGCTCATTTCTTTTTTTTTGTATAGCCTTTTGTGTACCCCTAATTTTAGGCTTTAAAATGTGAGAAAACATGCATAATATACACAAATAATTACAGTAAGGAATCAAAAAGATGGTATGGGAAGTTCTTCCACATTTGATGAATTCTCCAGATTTGTTACATTGTTTTATTCCATAAACATTCTTTGTCTGGTCAGAAGTGCCAACAATTTTAAGGTTCTCAAAAAATTTCTTTAAAAATTCCTTGTATCAAAGGTAAAATTTTTAATTTGATGATGGAATACTCACATTAGTTGCAAGGTGATATTAGGTCATAGAAAGCCTGGGAAAATTCAAAAGCTGATTGAATAATGACGTAATGAGCTTATCTATCAATGTGAATAAATTATCTATTTTAAAACAAATGCAGTGTTCAGTTAGTGATTCAAACTGTTCATTACAAATTAGTTAATTTGGGCCATAGATATAACATACTTTTGGTCGTACTATCCTGAATATAGCAATGCATGTGTCCAGGAAAATTCATTATTTTAATATTTTAGGCATATATGAAATAAGGTGGGTAAACAGTGGAGATTTTGTCAGTGATCAATGCCGGATCATATATGCAGATGGGGGGTGGAAATGAAAGCAATGACAGACTGATACTAGATTAAGATATGAAATATTGTGTTATTGAATAAAATGTCAACTATCTGAGAGAATTCTTATCGTCAAACTGAAAGCAAAGCCTTTCAACATATCCATCATAGTTGTTTATGCACTGACAGCACAAAGTGCAGAAGAAATTGAAAAGTTTTACCCTACGCTAGATAACACCAAGGCAAATCACAAGAAATTACATTTCATAGGAGACCTGAATGCCAAAGTAGCAAGGATGAAAATTGTGAAGTAGTTAACAAATTCAGACTAGGATCTCGTAATTAACATGGAGAAAGATAGGTCCAATGGTGCAGAGCAAATGATCAGGTAGTAACTAACACCTGGTTTTAAAAATAATCAAGATGAAACCCAGGAGGAGAGACAAAAAAAAACAAACTGACTATATAACTATCAATAAGAGATATAGAAATGCATTCTCACACTGCAAAACATATCCAAACACTAACTGTGGGAGTGACCACTTTTCAGTGATATGTAGACTTAGAATGAAACTACAGAAATTGGAGAAAGCCCAGGTTGCACCCAAATTGCAATATGACAGACTCCTGATTGACCCAAATGTCAAGGAGAAATATATGGACAATAGAATGGAAACTTCAAGTGAGACACATTAATAGAAGCTTTAGTAACATCAGCCATCAAGATTATCCCACAAAAATAGACAATGGAAATAAGAATGGATCACAGATGAAATTCTCAACATGATGAAAAGGAGACAAGACACAGTGCCAAGGAATGGCACAGAATATGGGATTCTACACAAAGAAATTAAGAACAAATGCAAGCAGGCTAAAGAGGAACGGTTCAACAAAAAAATGTGCAGAAATAGAAAGAATGAGTATCACAGATAAAGCAGATATGCATAAAAAAAAATAAGAAAACTAACTGGACAAAAGTCATGCTCATTAGCAGGTTGCATAAAATCCAAAGTCAGGACCCTGATATTAGAATACACAGAAATAGCAAAGGACCAGAAATATTGAAATCTAAAGTGGAATCAGACTGGAAATAGAACAAGAACAGTGCAGCTTTGTCAAAGACACTGGGACAAATAATGCTATATTTAGTGTGACACATAAATCTGAAAAGGCTTTGGGATAAGATGCCTTACAAAAGCTGAGCAAAGTATTAAGAAACAGAAAAATACCATTAGAAACAAAGAAAAGAGTACTGAACTGTTATGTAATAAATGTCCTCCTATATTGCAGTGAATGCTGCACAATCTTCTTGCAGATGAAGAAGAAACTTGAACCAATAGAAATGTGCTGAGAATAGCATGGACTGAATATATGAGCAAAAACAAAGTTCTAGACACAATGGTAACAAAAAGGACACTTATACTTAGCATCAGAAAGAGTTGAAATTTCTGGGGTACATAATGAGGGAAGAGGGTTTGGAAAATTGGATACTCACAGGACAGATAGAAGTTCAGAGGAAAGCAATGCACAGCCTACTTGGTGAACTTGAGCAAATGGATGGCAGAGGAGGATGTGGGAGAATTGGTAAAAAGGCAAAAGTTATCATGAGCTACAAAGGATAGAAAATTGTGGCAATTGATGATTGCCAATGTCCTGATGGAACACGGCTTATAAAAGACATAGAATATGCACCTAAAACTGTTAGACTTAAAAATATGTAAAAAAGAAAGTGTATATTGTTTACAAATAATTACAGGAATGTATAGAAAAGATGGAATGGGAAGTTCTTCTGCGTGCGATAAATTCTACAGACTTGTCACATTATTTTATTACATGACATTCTTTGTTTGATCAGAATTACCAATATTTTTAAAGTTTACAGAAAATCTTTTTTAAGACTTCTATTTTGGTCTGTTCATAATCTATCTATCTATTTCACTTTGTCCATTATGTATCATTATATTTTGATCTGTTCAATATCTATCTCTCTATCTATTTTAGCCTGTTCCTGTCTATCTATGTATGTCTGTAATCTGTCTATTTTGGTCTGTTCATAATCTATCTATTTCACTTTGTCCATTATATATCAATCTGTTTATAATCTATCTATCTTAGTCTGTCCTTGTATCAAAACTTTTCTTTTATTTTATAATGGAATTCTCAATTTAGCTGCAAGATGCCATTAGGTCATAGAAAGCTAAGTTAGCTAACTGAATAACAATGCTATGAACATATATTATCTATGTGAATAAATTATTTCTAAAAATGAAAATGCAGTGTTTGAGTCATGATTTAAAAACTTTGTTGCAAATTACTTAGTTTTAACCATAGTTATATGGTGATACACATGGCCAGAAAAAAAAAGTTAATATCTAGTTCTTCTGTATAATGTTCACCGTTAACTTTTAGGCTAAAAGTCCTGGGAAAGATATGTATATTATATTTAAATAAATACAGTAGTTATGATCTTGAATCTATTCCATGGATAAGAGTGTCATGTATTTCCCTCTAATGTGATAGGTTAATAGAAGCAATGAAATTTCCTCAAACAAGAGAGTAAGAATTAATATACAAATAATTATGTATCATTACAACAATGTATTTTACTTCCTGATCAAAACTAAATTAAAATAATACAAAGGAGTATATGAAGATGTGTAGCTGAGACGTTAGAAGATTCACTTTCTGACCATGAAACCCAGGTTTGAATTTAACCATGGTCAATTTGTTTCTCATGTTTGTTGCCATGTTTATCACAACATTTCGGCTCTGGCCTTCTTCACGTGGTTGGAATGTCAAACTGAACCCTTTATTTCACTCACTGGGATAGACTGTTCTATTTCCACATGCCATGTCTAATGGATGTCAGTTATCTCTTGTTAATTCCCCTCTCAAAGTTCTCCACTGCCTTGACCCAGTATTGAACTCACATTCTTTTGGGTCTGTCACTGGATCTAAGTAATGCCTTTATCCACTGTGCCATGTGTCCTTGGAGACATCTGTGTATGAATTTCTGGGTATTATAAACCTAATGTCTTCAGCAATCATTTTTTACCAGAGCTCATATTGCAATTTTTGTTGTTATTATCGCTTTTCTCTGGCACTCCTTATTACTGGTTTCCATATTTTATTCATTTCTATGCTTGGTTGGCTCAGGAGATTTTTGTGGCCTAGCATATGTGCTGATTCCTTAAGTTTATGAATTTTCCAATGGTGTTCCTTGTCTATGATCTCAACCTGATCCCACAGGTGGCAGTGATCTCCTTTCTCTCTCCATATGTGGTCAGCCATGACTGATTTTTCTACTTCCCCTCGTGTTACAGATTTCTGATGTTCTTGAAGCCTTACCTTAAGGGGGCGGCCTGTCTCCCCTTTATATTTCTTTCCCCATTGCACTGGATATAGTATACACAGTCTTTAGTCATGTTCTCCTTGGGCGGGGCGGGGGGTCTTACTTGGGAGAGATATCTGTGAAGTGCTGTCCTGCTTTTGATTCCAACCACCTGAAGAAGGCCAGAGCGTACAACGGCTGAAACATTGTGATAAACATGGTGACAAAGATGAGGACAATAGTCTGAATAATGTAAATAGTGTACATAATACCTCATCTCAAAAATATAGACAGATAGTGAAAGGCCGAAACTTTGTAATAAATATGGTGACAAAGATGAGGAGAATAGTCCAAATAATGTAAATAGTGTACATACTAACTCATCTCAAAAATATAGACAGATAGTGAAGGGCCTGTGGGAGAAAAACGGGGAAAAAAACCAACTTCTTGCGACACAAAAACGAATGCCTTGCGACCCTGAATCGAACGCCTTCTTGCGAAAGAACACCTTGCGACAGCAACTGAGCAAAACGTCACCCAAGACTGCTGCCGACAGACGACCGACCACAGCGGCTTTTGTCGCACAAGAAAAGACCCCAAACGACTCGCGTGTCTTCTTGTAGTCCTCGGTCGAGTCCATTATGGTACTCCAAGGTATGCCCCACGACAACACACACACGCAGTTCGAGGACGTTTCTACGCATGCTCGTTACACTCCTCCCTGATCTCTAGATCACACAAATGGCAATGTGGGGCAGGCTGTTTTTGCCTGGTGCTCCGTCTCAGTGGTATGGTCTCAAGCGCTTCCTCAGTGGTGATCTCTTCAGGCGTCTCACTGAGCTCATCCCGCATAGGTTCATCAGGTGCGCTACTCTCTGAGGTGTGCTCTTCTTGTGATTCTATATATAGCATCGGGGCTTCATCATCATCATCATCATCAGAAGAAGAAGAACTAACATGGTTGCTGACGGAATAATCCTTCCCGCACGCTGGACACACATTTTTTATGTGGTGCAGTATTCCATCACCAGAGACGGAGTGTGGGCTATTAATTTGTGTCACCGTTGAACTGTGTCGTACACCTTCCGTGCAGATTTTTCACCCAGACAGTCTCTCCTACCGTATAAGGATTGTCAACTGTGTCGTCATGCACCAAAGCTGCGTCGATACCCTTAATGCGGACCCTGTAAGTGTAGGTTGCATTTGCCGGTGCAGTGGAAGCTGTTTTATTGTCCTTTGAGGTAACATTGTGCCAATATACAGCTTCCAAAATTGAACACCATGTTCTCATCACAATGCGCTTTATTGTACGATGAGATCTCTCAACTATCCCATTCCCCGATGGTACGTGGGTACAGCGAAATCGTATTTGTACTTTCCACATCTTTGCAAACGCGGCAAACCTCTCTCCACAAAACGCTGCGCCATTATCCGTAAGCTCAACCGACGGCCCTTTTTCACAAACACTACTTCCAGCTCCTTGATGATGCTAGCAGAGTCTTGGCGGTGCAAGGACTTCCGAATGGCAAAACGACTGGGGCTGCAGTCTATCAGCGTCAGGTATAGTTGATGTCCAAAATGGGTTACATCCATCGCAACCCTGTGCCAATTTTCCGCGATATCAAGCCTGCCCAGTTTCCAACGCACAGGGGCCGGGTCGATTGACTGGCATTCCTTGCATCCCCTAACCACCACTCGCACCTCAGCTTTTGTTACTCTTGGGTCGATCAACTTCACAAAATAGAGTGTTCTCTTCACACCAGGATGTCCGCTGGATTGATGAATGGCTCGTACTTGAGCAACATCTCGCTCTTCAGTCACAGCGCACAAAGGTTCTCTGGGTTCCGTTATTTTGCGCATTTCATTTAACCATCGCTGCAGTACTCTAGTAAGTTGGTCGGCTCGATTGTTGCATGACTTGTCAAGCCCTACATCAATGTCCAGCTCGTATTCTAAGGCCAAATCTTGGAGTGTGGCTAGCCAACGTCTGATTAGCATCTCGGAGGCTGCCTTGGTGCGCACTCTCGTCCGTCCAGACAGAGTGTCCGCTACCCAGCGATGCACACATGCTGAGTCTGTCTGTAAATGAATGGTTTTGGCCTTCCATTGTAATGCAAGGTTGACACCTCGCAATGTGCTTGTCTTCGTGCACCGGTCGGAGCCAGCTTGCATCTTCTGCCACGGCGCCATTGCTCTCCACAACCACACCAGTGGCTAAGGAGCTTGCATTTACCCACATGGTTACATTTTGCTCCCTGATGCACCAGTCATCTTTCACTGGATCGTCCTGGGCTAGTCTCTTAAAAATGTCGTCGATCATCTGGGCTAGAAAAGGGTCCTGCACTTCATCGTCCCATCCAGTGGTAACAGTGTTTGCCCTCCGCTTCACAAATGTCGTGGTGACACGTAACCAACCACATACAGGAAAATGACCAGTCAACTTCCCGCACAGCGAGAAGACAATTCGGCGGGTAAATTTATCGGGGACTACCGGAAGTTCACATCCACGACGCCATCACAATTTTCCTTGCTCCTCCCAGACATGCAATCCCAGTACGCGTGTGCCAATTCTTAGCCGCTCCGGGGTCTTACTTGACAGACCAAACTGCTCCAAATGTTCCTTGACGCGGACCACAGAACACACACTCTCATTAACAAAAAAAAAAGAGGAGGAGGCTGCGTTGACGATCTTGTCCTGGCTCAAGACGGTATTAACAATGTCCCACATGATTAAAGGGGCAACATTGAGCCCAAATCCTAAGCGGGTTAGACAATACCTTTGTCCCTTAATCGCCACTGTTTGGAATGGCCAAAGGGACTTGTCGATGTGTACCTGCAGATAGGCCCGGCGTAGGTCCAGCACTGCAGCATTTGGTCCTTGCAGACGCCATTCCTGTAATTTTTGCGAACAAACATCTGCGTTGGCTGTGTACGCATCAACGTACTCATTGATTTTCCTATAGTCCATAACGGGCCGAAACTTCTGTTTGTTTTCCTGCAGAATGGCCATGAGGGGGATTAAACCTTTTGGGGGTCCGAGTTCCTCCTCCGAGTAAGGAAGCAGCCAGCCGTTATCTATCCAAATCTGGAGTTCCCTATCATACTCCTCCCGAATTTGTGCGGGAGCTGGATATTCTGCCAGTCTATTTCTTAACGAACCTGGAGGTTGGTTGCCAGCCCATTTCCAAGATGCGGTCCACCTCCGAGTGGTCTCATCGAATTCTACTTTAAAGTTGGGCTCGGTAATGGTAGCAACGACTGGTTCGACACACTGCGGAAACTTCACCTCACCGGTGCCAGTTACAGATATTCCTCCCAACTGTTTGATGGCCTCTAGTCCGAGCATGAAGTCAAATCCAAGCAGGTCTCCGTCCATGACTAGGGCTTCCATAGCGATGTACCATTGCACCAATGCTAACTTGTACCACTCCGATTCCACAGCAGTCAAGTGCGCTTCTGTCTACTGTAAGCATGCATGTTGATTTTCTTGTCCATGCACGGCAGCATAACTTGTGGACTAGTGACTGTGTGCATCCTGTATCCACCTGAGCTATACGTGGTATTCCATTGATACGAACTGTCAGTACAGGCAATGTGCCATTTACAAGGGTTTTGGGGAGAAGATTGGTGCTGAATTCTCGCCCCCTTGCCCGTTTCCCGGACAACACCGAGCAATGTGCCCTTGCCGATGACATCGATAGCAAGTGATGGCCCGTCGGTGCTTGGTACCAGCACCTTTGGATGGTTCACGACCCAGGAGACAATGGCTCGCCCTATGATTGGGTCCATCACATTTATAGCACCTCGTGTGCACATCTGTTTCCTTCAACTGTGCAGCCACTGCGGCCTGCTCTGTAGGACCAGTGCACTTCTTCAAAATAGCGCGAGCTCGTGTCAGCACATGTGACAAATCCAGGTCTTCCATCTGGGAAGACGCTCTTAAAAGCTCCCCTGCATGCTCAGGCAATCCAGCAACGAATGTACACTGCAAACACTTTTCTGATACGCCACGAAACAGAACCGCGAGTCTGCGCAGTTCTGCCAAAAAGACGTCGACCGTCTCCCCTGGCTGAAGGCGACGTGCTGCAAACTGCTTCCACGCGGAGAAGGGATCTAAGGCGAAAGCTGTGTATAACGCTTTCTTAATGCAATTGAAGTCTGCACGCTTCTCCCCACTCAATTGCTGGTACACAGCATATGCGCCACCTGCCAAACGCATCGGGATAACATACTCAATTCGCTTCAAACCGCTCAACTGACATATTAGTTCTGCCTTCTCCAACCATTCCACTACCGACTGTCCAGAATCACTTCCGTCGAACAGTGGTATCAGCTTCGGGTCGAAGGCCATAATGCCGAAATAGCTTGTGGGAGAAAAACGGAGGTGGGGGGACAACTTCTTGCGACACAAAAACGAACGCCTTCTTGCAAATGAACACCTTACGACAACAAACGAGCAAAACGGCACCCGACCGAAAAGAAAAGACCCCAAATGACTCGCCTGTCTTCTTGTAGTCCTCGGTCGAGTCCATTATGGTACTCCAAGATGTGCCCGGCGACTAGACACACACGCAGTTCGAGGACGTTTCCGCGCATACTCGTTACAGGGCCGAAACGTTGTAATAATATGGCAACAAAGATGAGGACAATAGCCTGAATAATGTAAATAGTGTACATAATACCTCATCTCAGAAATATAGACAGATATTGAAAGGCCGAAACGTAATAAATATGGCAATAAAGATGAGGAGAATAGTCCGAATAATGTAAAAAGTGCACATAATACCTCATCTCAGAAATATAGACAGATTTCTCAATGTTATCAATGCTTTATGAAATTTGTTGACCTTACACTCTCTATGAAGAGCTTTTATAACTTCTGCTACTACAGTAAATGACTTTTTTTATGAATATTTCCCTTGCCTAGCTTAATTTCTTTAGGTTCTCAAAAGAGTATTTTTTCAGCAACCCCTATGCTCTTCTTCCTTTTCACATGAAATATTGTAAATGAACATTTTTTTTTATTTCAATTTCACACTGAGTAAGAATTCATTGTTAATGTGTCCTTAAATGTTAACTGATATTTTTTGTATATGAAGAAAATCACCAATGTCTTTTTTCTTCCTGTTTTAATATGAAGGCAATTTTATAACTGTCTTGTTATCTGTCAGCCTTGTATTAGAGTTTTTCACTTGCTCCAAATAAAATATTCAAATGGTTATTTATTCTAGGCTAACCAGACAGAACATTTGTTAACTCTCTTGTTAGATAGGTTTCTTCTTCTTGCCATGTCTCTTCAGAACGTTAGCGATCATGGCTCTCCACAAGTTCCTATTCTTTTCAGCTTTTGCCAATCTTTGACTTTTTACTATCTTTCCTACCATCCATTTGCACAATGGCATTAGGTAGTTTACTTGCCTTCACCATTTCAAAACATTTTTCATTATTATTTTATAGTGAATATTAGCCATTTCCTTATAAGGAAACATTCAGAATTGACAAGCCAGTACTATTTTCAGTTGGAATTTATAAAATCTTTTTATCAAAACACTTTTTCAGGAAAATAGGTTTTTACAGTTCTTTTTTATCATTCTGTAGTGCCAGTCTAGAAGGATGGTCCTTTCTAAGACCTACAGGGTTCATCCACTTGAAATCATTTTTAATCCCTGATCTGAGAAAGTAGTTGTACAAACAAATTTCAACCGTTTAAACATTATTTATTTTGAACACTAAGCAGATATGAACGTAGCTGTCATTATTTCTTGAGTGGATGAATCTTTCTCTAATTTGCATTTATGTTTGCATGTGTGTTATTTATAAAAGAAATCAATTAGAATACTTCAGCTGCTATTGACAATTAGCAAGTATTGATGTTAGAATAGCATTTAATGGACATATAAGACCAATCAGCTTTGGAAAACAAATGAATAAAGATTCTTTCTAGGATGTTTCAAATTTGCTGAATTCTGTTTAAATTAAAAAGTGAATGAGAGAACAGAAAGCAAATACATACTTGGGTGAAAATTCTTTTCAAGTTACTTAAGCTGAACACAAAATCCAGAATCTGATTCAAATTTTATTTTGAATTTAAATGATTTAAAACTTTGTTATAAGATAGAATAGAAAAAAAATACAGCTAAATAAAAGACTTCTAAAGTACAGCTTAATGGTTTAAGAATTTAAAAAATTTGAGCAAAGCAGCTATGATTGAGTAATTAGTGCCAGGAAATGCTGTGCAATTTCATCAAAAGGAAGAAAAAGCCTGAAGTGGCAGAAATGGAGTTTTACTAATGAATGTTTGGGAGTATCATGGAAAGTGTTTGCAGAAAATGAGGAAAATTTAAGTAAAACAATAACAACAAACTACTGCTAACAATCAGATAAAAACAGTTGACATTTTGGGAATATATGATGAGGAAAGAAAGCTTGGATAATTTAACACTCACAGTTCACAAGTAGAGAAAGTAGTCAATAATCTATGTGAAAAGTTTGAACAGAAGAAAGAAGAAACAAGTCACACAAAGACAAAGAAGGTTCTGAAAGAAGCAAGTATTGCTGAAAGTAACAAAAGAAAGGAAACTGTGGAGAGCCATAATCACCTATGTCTTGAATGGACAATGTACATAGGGGTTAGAAAGTCAAGAAAAGCAGCACATTATGTAATTGGTAAGTCTAGGAAAATAGATGTAGGAATAAATACCAGAAAAAGAAAGAATCATAAAGGAACACATATTGCTGAAAGTAACCAAATAAAAGAAGCTGTGGAGAACCATGATCGTATATATCCTGAAGGAACAGAGAGAGAATTTTAAGGGAATTTTCAAGTCTCTCTTTCTGATGTTAAGTACAAGTGTCCTTTTTGTTTTCGTTTTCTCTAAAACTTTTTTATTGCTCATATGTTCTGTCCATGGTATTCTCACAATCCTTCTGTAGAACCACATTTCTGTTGACTCAAGTTTTTTCTTCACTTGTCAGGAGATTGTCTATGATTCTTTTTCATATAGGAGGATTGATATTACATAGTATTTCAGCATTCTTTTCTTTGTTTCTAATGAAATTTTCATGATTCTTAATGATTTGCTTAATTTTTGGAAGGCATCTTTCACTATTCCAATCTCACTTTGGATTTTGTCACATTCTCCATTAAATACTTTACAGATATTTAAATTTTTATACTTGATTGATATTGGTAAGTCCAATTTATAGTTTGCATGTTGGGATACTCCCATTGTCAACACCCATATATACTGTCTTAAAGTGTTGTAAGCCTTTGAGAAAAATATTATTTAAACTAGTGAGGCCAGTGAGGATCAATCCATCTCTGGTTTAGTCTAAGTTAAGAGGAAAGAGAACAATAAGCAGAGGAAATTAAATCTTCAGTTCAATTATATTTTATGGTTTTATGGTGATTAAGCTAGAGAAAGCAAAGTGTATGTTTCTTTGCAGAATGAAATATTTATGCGGACACTACAACTGTCTTGTTATTGATGTCACTGCTCTCTTGCTGGCTGTCAAATAGGAGATAAAAGTCTTTGTACCAAAACATATATGGTTTGTTCTGAAAGCTTTCAGAAAATGATAGCCAGCAGTCATTCATAGTCATGGATGGATAGATAGATAGATAGATAGATAGATAGATAGATAGGAACAGACTAAAATAGATAGATAGACAGGAACAAAATAGATGGATAGATTATAAACAAACCAAAATAGATAACAAACAGACATAGATAGATAGGAACAGACTAAAATAGATAGATAGCTAGATAGCTATCTAAGAACAGACTAAAATAGATAACAAACAGACATAGATAGATAGATAGATAGGAACAGACTAAAATAGCTAGATAGCTATCTAAGAACAGACTAAAATAGATAGCTACCTAGACAGATAGACAGGAACAGACTAAAATAGATAGATTATAAACAGACTGAAATAGATCGATATATAATGAACAAAGTGAAATAGATAGATTATGAACAGACCAAAATAGACAGATTACAAACAGACATAGATAGATAGATAGATAGATAGATAGATAGATAGATAGATAGATAGATAAACAGGAATAGGCTAAAACAGATAGAGAGATAGGCAGATATTGAACAGATTGAAAAATAATGATACATAATGAACAAAGTGAAATAGATAGACTATGAACAGACCAAGATAGATAGATAGATAGATAGGAACAGGCTAAAATAGATAGAGAGATAGACTATGAACAGACCAAGATAGATAGATAGATAGATAGATAGGCACAGGCTAAAATAGATAGAGAGATAGATATTGAACAGATCAAAATATAATGATACATAATGGACAAAGTGAAATAGATAGATAGACTATGAACAGACCAAAATAGATAGATAGATAGATAGGAACAGGCTAAAATAGATAGAGAGATAGACTATGAACAGACCAAAATAGATAGATAACAAATAGACCTACATAGATAGATTATGTAGAGAGATAGATTGGCAGGAACAGACTTAGATAGATAGATAGATAGATATTGAACAGATTGAAATAGATAGATAATGAACAAACAGCAATAGATAGATACATTATGAACAGACCAAAATAGATAACAAACAGACTGACATAAATAGATTATGAGGATAGATAGATAGATAGATAATGAACAGGCCTACATAGATATAGATTATGAACAGACCTAAATAGACAGATAGATTATGAAAAGACCTACATAGATAGATTGATAGATAGTTAATGTACTGACCAAGATAGATAGATTATGAACAAACCAAAATGGATAAATAGATAGGTACAAATATACTAAAATAGAGAGAGTATGAACATATCTAGATAGATTATGAACAGACCAAAATAGATTATATAAACAGACTTACTGTTGTAGTATACCTACGGATGATAATGGGTATGTCCCCATTCACATTTATACAGTAGTAAATACTGTATGTTGGTCTGCAGTTGGAGATTCATTGTGGAATTCACTTGACTCACTTCTAGCAGTTGACTACTTCTATGTGCTGCTGAATCTTATATGTGTTGTTCTTGTCCTAAGTATTATTGTTCATTACCAACCTTTGTGTGATTATTCTATTCGGTAATCTTCCCTAGATTACAACACTTACATAAATAGATAGACAGCTAGATTATGAAAATAGATAGATAGATAGATTAGGAAGAGACCAAGGTAGAGAGATAAATTATGAACAGACCAAAATAGATTATGAACAGACCTAAATAGATACATAATGAACAGCCATTACTGAATTTGTATACCAAGCACTTGACAATAACAGAGAAACTCAAGTTGTGGCTCTTGATATCTCTAAGTCATTCAATAGGGTTTGGCATCCTGACTTTCTTCATAAGCTTCAGGGATACCACATTGCAGGATGATTATTTGACTTAATACAATGATTCCTGTCAAACTGTAAAATGAACGTTGCCCTAATTGGGTTTTCCTCCAGTTCCTTTCATACAAATGCTGATGTTCCCCAAGGTTTTATTTTGGGTCCTACTCTGTTTCTGGCTTTCATCAATGATCTTCCTGATGTCATCAGTTTTCCAGTAGGTATCTATGCAGACGACACTACTCTTTACTCCTACTGCAATAGTAAATCCAACATTGTTGTCAAAACTAACCTGGACTTCCAATCTGTGGTTGACTGGGGCAGGAAATGGCTTGTATGCCTCCAAAATAAAACTGCTCTCATTCACCCACCATACCCTCCTTGCCTCCCATCAGGATGGCTGATGCCCAACTCCATGGGAGCGCCTCCCTGTGCCTGCTTGGTCACACGCTTTCCAATGACTTGAGGTGGAACAACTACATTGAATCAATAGCTTCACGTACCGCAAGGAAAGTTGGTTCTCTGTGTCATGCCAGAAGGTTTTTCCCGCTTGAGACCATCCTTCAAATCTACCATTTGTCCCTGCATTGAATACTGCTGCCATATATGGTCTGGTGCCCCTGTTGTTCATCTTGAGGTCCTCAACAAAATCCAGAGATGGATATGCAATGAGATAAATCCTGATCTGGCATCTTGTCTACAGTCACTGGCTCACAGACATGCTGTGTCTTCCCTCTGTCTTTTCTACAAGCATTTTCACGGTAAATGCTCTGACAAGCTACTTTCACTGTTTCCCAAGCTGCATGAATTTAAGCATGCTACTATGTTGGCATCTCAGTCCCACCCTTTCACTGTCGAGATGGTTAAATGTAGCCATCTCTTCTACTCCAACAGCTTCTTATCTCACACTTCCCATCAATGGAACTCCCTTCCTCTTACTTGCTTTCCTGATAACTGTATTCAAATATTCAAATGTAATGTCAATCGACATTTTCTGGTGCCTTGATCCTGATCCTAGCCCTTTTCTATATCCTTTCTTCAAACACTCCTCTTTACTCCTGCTCTCACTTTCTGTAACCCCTTGTTTGCTAGTGGCACTCCTGCCTAGCCTGGGGTGATAAGCTTAAAAAAAAAAAGAATGATAGACTATGAACTGACCAAAATAGATAGATTAGAAACAGACCTAGATAGATAGATAGATAGATTATGAACAGACCCACATGAATGGATAGATAGTTAATGTACAGACTGAAATAGATTATGAACTGACCGAAATAGATAAATAGATAGGTATGAACATACCAAAATAGAGAGATTATGAATATATTTAGATAGATAGATAATGAACAGACTGAAGTAGATATATAGATTATGAACAGGCCAAAATAGATAGATTATGAACAGACATTGATAGATAGATTAAAGAAGAGACCAAAATAGATAGATAAATTATGAACAGACTGAAATAGATGGATAGATTATAAACAGACCTAAATAGATATATAGATAAATAGATAGATAATGAACAGATCGAGATAGATCTGTCCAAATCCATTTTCCGAAAGAAAGCAGCAGAGAAGGAAGGAGAGATACATATATATTGACATACATACATATAGACAGAGAGAGTGAAAGAGAGAGAAAAGGAGAAGCAAACCACAAATATAAATATTTTATTTTACATCAAAATAAAAAAAGAACTCATTTTAACAAAAGTAAAATTAAGTGTGCATTTTGTTATTGACTGTAGTTGAAACCAGGAGAGAAAGCTGAACATATTATTAACACTCCTGACAATCAGCAAGATCCTTCTTCATTCTTTTAGCCGCAAGGGAAAACCTTTCAATTTTCAGAAACCAAACCTAAATTTTTCAAAACAACATAGCTTATCAAATGATTGAATGATATATTGCCTTTCCAAAACTGATATTATATCAGCACAACATGACTTTTCAGATGATTAGATTGTAGAAAAAGCTTTTAAAATATTATAAGAGACCTGAAACAAGAGAAATGTGGTTCTACAGAAGGATGCTGAGAATACTGTGGACTGAACATGTGAGCAAAAACAAAAAAAAGTTTTAGAGACAATGGCAAAAAGGACACTCATCCTTAGCATCAGAAAGAGATAGTTGAAATTTTTGGAGCACATAATGAGGTTTGTTTTGGTTTACGACATATCAACCTCAATGGGTTATTTAATGCCGACAAAATTTTCATTGTTGGTAATATTTTTTCAAAAAATCTATTTCTGGTAATATTTTTTCGTTCAAAAAATCTACTTCTGGTAATATTTTTTCTTCGCTAGTAATATTTTTTCAAAAAATGTATAGCTGGTAATGTTTCTTTTTTTTTGTTTTTTTTTTCCAAAATGTATTGCTGGTAATATTTTTCTCAAAAATGTATAGGTGGTAATATTTTTTTTTCAAAAATGTATAGCTGATAATATTTTTTCTTTCTGTTATGGTGGAACACACCTATTCTATAGTTAATAGACTCTCCCACCTATAATAAGTAAGAATAGTAAGAGTAATGAGTCAGTCGGTCAGTCAGTCAATGTCGGACGACAGTTAGTCAAATACGAAACCACAACTAGATTACTCTGTGTTATACCTATTATATCAAGTTCCTAACGTTTTGTATGTCAAACCTATTTTAGGACCGACTTAGTACAAATACAAGCCTCCACTGTGAAATAACTCCACAACATTTATAAAAATGTATTGCTGGTAATATTTTTTTTTCAAAAGCGTATTGCTGGTTTATATTTTTTTCAAAAATGTATTTTTGCTAATAATTTTTACAAAGTTTTTCTAGTATTAAAACCTATTTTTATACTTTCATAGTGTTTTGACCCCAGTTTGGGGGTTAACTATTTGCCCATATCTGAGACTCTAACAGGTGCTACCACCCCAGGTCAGGGGGGACCTGGGAACACCAGCAATTAAGAGGTGGCTCCACACTCCTCAAAACCTTCTGATGAGAGGCCTTGATGTTGGATGTAGTTTATTGTCTTATCCAGGACATGGATATAGTTTATCATCATACCCAGGACAGACATAATGAGGAAAAAGGGCTTGGGAAATTTAATACTCATAGGTCAGATTGAAGATAAGAGAGACAGAGGAAAGCAACCTATAATATAACTGGTGAGCTTGGCTAGAGAGACAGGGTTTGCAAGAGATGGAAACAAAGACAAAATTTATTAAGAGCTACAAAGGACAGGAAATTGTGGAGATCCATGATCAGCTATGTCCAGAAGTAACATGGCATATAGAAAAAAATTGTGTCCAATATTTTTATGAGAATATGCTAGAAAAATTCTCAAGTCAATCAAGAAGAGATTTTAAAAAATCTTATGTTTTGTCATTTGGTTGGAAATTGGTAAGGCTGAGATCTTTTCAACAGCTCTTCTTATATCTACATATCAGAACTGTACCATATCACAAACTGGCTCAGAATAGAATACCTAGTGGTGCATTGTACAACTACATCCAGTTTTGCATGGCACATTTGAATTTTGTTCTTTTTGTCTTTTTTTTTTGGTAGGGGTTTCTCCTTCATACATATTTCTTTTAACCTTAAATTAACTTGCAAGACTTATACTTGAACCATTACGTTATCGAAGATGTTTTATATTGTTGAAGGGATGAAAATTATCATCATTTATTGCTTCCTAGTACATTTGTCCTGCCAACAATATTTGATGGACTCATGTGAGTCCAGGTAAAAAAAAAAGGAACACAAAACATGTGATTCAAACAAATAACAATTAATAAATGAATTAACAAGACGTGTTATAGAAGGATAAAAAAAAGAAACAAAGTTGAAGTTATAAACAGTTCAATAGAATCTTTAGTCTGTGTCTCTGAAGTCTATTGTGTTTATCAGAGTGAAAAGAATCATGCCTTGCTGCTCTGAATGTCAAAGGGAAAAGAGGAGGAGCCTTCCAAATATCGTACCACTTGTGATTATCAACAGGGGGTGATAATCCAAAAATATTTAATGAATTGTATGTAAAATTTAACTCAAAGCCATCTTCCTGAATTATATAGTAAGAAATAAAATCACTGTCAATTGTTTTTAAGACTAACTACTGATTTGTATCATGTGTGACTATAATTAACACTTTAACAGCCATGAACAGATTTCCTCTTCAGATTATGAAAATTTATTTAAGTTATTTTTTTTTATTTTTCATTTGTATGGCTTGTGAAGATTTTCTATACCATTGAAAGTTTAAAAGAATGTATACCCCCCCGCCCAAATCTTATACTAACTCTGTTAATATGAGAGTTATTTCAAATGTTAACTGAACTTTGAAGAGAATCAAAGACCTGGTGGTCTTCAACTAAGTAATACCTGTGAGAAATATTGTACAGTTGTAAAATACACTAATAATTTGTTGATAATTTTTCATTTATAAAGTGTCTGATTCTGTTATTTACATTATATACATTGGTATTTAATTTTTGTTGTTATTAAAACAATGATTCGGCTGTTGTGCTCTCTGGCCTTCATCAGGTGCTTATCTATCTTACCATTAGGGAATTTTAAATTGAACCCTTCATTTAATATTTACACTATTTGCATTGTTCAGACTGTTGTCCTGATCTTTATTGTCATATACACGATGTTTCGGTTGTTGTACACACCAGCTTCCTTCAGGTTATATGTGCTGGAATTTAGAACTGAACCCTTTATTTTGTCCATTGGGGTAGATTAGTGGATATCTCGATTTCAGTTACCTCCCTTTAGTAACTCAATTTCAGTTACCTCCTTTTAGTAACTCAATTTCAGTTACCTCCCTTTAGTAACTCAACTCTCCAAGTTTTTTCTTCACTTCTATCAATACTTTTATCCACCTGGACATTTGTCCTTGATGACACATTTATTTAATCTATGGGGGTAGATTGTTCTAATTCCCATTTTGCAAGGCACATTTGAATTCTGTCCATTTTTCTTTTTTTTTGGTGGAGGTTACTCCTTCATACATATTTCTTTTAACCTTAAATTAACTTGCAAGATTTATACTTGAACCATTACATTATCAAAGATGTTTTATATTGTTGAAAGGATTAATATTATCATCATTTATTGCCTCCTCTTACATTTGTCCTGCCAACAATATTTGGTAGACTCATGTGAGTCCAGGTAAAAAAGAAAAGAACGCAAAACATGTAATTCAAACAAATAACAAATAATAAATGAATTAACAAGACATGTTATAGAAGGATAAAAAAAAAGAAACAAAGTTGAAGTCATAAACAGTTCAATAGAGTCTGTCTCGGAAGTATTTACATGCCTATTGGAGCGAAAAGAACCATGTCTTGCTGCTCTCAAAGTCAAAGAGATAAGAGGAAGAGCCTTTCAAATATCATACCACTTGTGATTATCAACAGGGGGTGATAATCTAAAAATATTTAATGAATTATATGCAAAATTTAGCTCAAAGCCATCTTCCTGAATTATATAGTGGATTAAAATTTGTTTGTAAATTTGGTAACCTAGTAATTGTGAGTTCAATCCGCAGGTATAATAATAAAGATTTAGATGATGAGCCACAACTGAGCAATGCTAAATAAGAACTAAACATGATATCTCAAGATAATGTCAGTGGGATGAGAACACTATACTCCCTTAGATTATGTTGTGTCATAAATAGGAAAGGTTGACGGAAATATAGAAAGTAAGAAGTAGTTTATTCTGGAGAATAATATGATACATGTTTAAGAACACAGAGTAATGTAATAAACAGTTAATCATTAACTCCTCTCCCTCAGTAAGAGAGTGCTGTTTAAATAGTCTTAGACCAGTTCATCTTGTGGGGGTGTTCAGCTACTCCATAACAGTTCAGAATTCTCTGAAGATTACTTGGATCAACAAGCACCTAATAAAGGTCAAAAGGCACAACAACCTAGATGTTATGATAATAAGATGAGAATAATATAAATAATGATAACTCCTCATCCAGGAAATTCAGACGGAAAATCTGATCATTGTAGAACAACAGAAGGAAATTAGTTATAGTGAAAGTTAGTATTTGTGGGTAGTTGGTTACAGCTATTTTAAGGGTAGCAAAAATCATTTATATGCTTGTGTATGTAAGTGGCATATCTAGAGTAAGGGTGCTAAGGCATGTGCCCTGGACACCACTTGAAGGGGATACTACTGAGAGATTTTATTAACCAATTTGAACCAAATGTTCCCATATGGGAACATCCTAAAAAATCAATTTTTAAAATACATTTCTTGAGGTAATTTTTCAAAAACCTTGTAATACACATAAACATGAATATCTGGAGTAGCTACTATTATTAAATTATAAACGTAAAAACTATATACACCTTTAACTTAGTGTTAAAATCTCTCACAAAAGGATTTCATTCTGGGTATAAGAATTTGAAGACAGTAAAGGGAGCTAACCCTTTACCATTCAAAGATCACCCTTGAACTTGAAACTCTTACTAATCCGGAACTCTGATTGGTTAACTGCTGTTCAATCAGCAGCCCCTATTGGGGCCACACAGTAAACTTGATTCTGAAATCTCTCTCTTTTGCAATTGACAGCCATATTCACAATAAGTTATTTGGAGCTGTCCCTTTTCGATGTTAATAGATTCCAAAAGCCAAAAAGCCCACTTGTTTCTTGGACATTCTTCTAACAGTTAAGTCCACAAATTTAAATTATATTTGCAAGCCTTCTTTATACCTATTGTGCATACACCATTTTCCGTACATTAAACCCGTCAAATTTAATCCAGTTTTTGTGTTTTTTTCTTCTTCAAAAGAGAGACTGTATTAAGGTGCAGCTGGTGACATTAAAGAGCTAAAGGAGAAGGGGGAAAATTTTGGAATATTGTACAGCTTTGATGCTGATGAACAGCAGCTATATGAAGACATTTTGTATTGCTGAATCTTGCTATTAAGTTGGGGCAACAGGAAAATATGAAGACCTGAAGATCTTATTTCCTTCTATTTACTTTATCTATTTAGGACATTGGTATTCATGGTTCTCCACAACTTCCTGTCCTTTGTACCTCTTAATAAATCCTGTCTTTTTCTTATCTCTCATAAATTGTGTTCTGTTGTCTATTTACTCAACCTTATTCTTCTTCTTCTATGTGACATGTCACTTCAGAACATAGGTGATCATGGTTCTCCACAACTTCTTGCCCTTTGTAGCTCTTTTCTTATCTCTCCTAGCCCTTGTTCTGTCATCCATTTACTTAACCTCATTTTTCTTCTTCTATGTGTCATGTCCCTTCAGGACGTAGGCGATCATGGTTCTCCACAACTTTCTGTCCTTTGTAGCTCTTAATAAATTTTGTCATTTTCTTATCACCCATAAACCTTGTTCCGTTATCTATTTACTCAACCTCATTTTTCTCCTTCTATATACTGTCCCTTCAGGACTTAGGTGATCATGGTTCTCCACAACTTCCTGTCCTTTGTAGCGCTTAATAAATTTTGTCATTTTCTTATCTCCCATGAACCTTGTTCCATCATCCATTTACTCAACCTCATTTTTCTTCTTCTATGTACCATGTCCCTCCCGGACATAGGTGATCATGGTTCTCCACAACTTCCTGTCCTTTGTAGCGCTTAATAAATTTTTGTCTTTTTCTTATCTCTCCTCAGATTTGCTCCATCATCCATTTACTCAAGCTCTCTAGGTAGGTTGTTGTTTTCCTCTCTCACTTTTGCTTTAAATCTGAATTGTAAGTATTAAATTTTCCAAGATCTCTTTCCCCATTATGTTACTTAGAAATTTCAACTATCTCTTCCTGACATTAAGTATAAGTGTCCTCTTCTTTTCAGCTTCTCTAAAAATTTGTTGTTTCTCCCATGTTTGGTCCATGGCATTCTCAGCATCCTTCTGTAGAACCACATTTCTGTTGCTTCAAGTCTGTTCATCATCTGTGTCTAGCTTTCACTGCCATATAGGAGGACTGATATTACATAACAGTTAAGTGATCCTTTCTTTGCTTCTAATAAAATTTTTCTCTTTTTTTTTAATACTTTGCTTAGCTTTTGGAAGGCATTTTACTTTAAGAAATCTTTCTTACAGGCCAAATCACTTATCTTCTGCCAAATATCCTATTTTTCATCTCTTTTCTTAAATAACGTTTATGAAAGTCACAGTTCATAGTTCTATTATCATTTCTAAGACATAATTCTCTTCTTTTTCATCTTTTTTTTGTATGAGAATGACCTCAAGTGCCTGATCCTTAACCTTTTGCTGTTGTTGGTATAAAAAAAAACTACTGAAATTATCAAATTGAACTCACTAATTTGCTAATCTGTTTTATAAGTCATGCACTGAAAGTTTATTTCTTTTTAAGTTTAATTTGATTTCTTCTGTAGTTATTTATTAAATGAGAGCTAAGGGAGATAATTAAGTTATAGTCATTTAAATTCTATCAAAATAAATTTATGCAGAAAACTTCTTTATCTGTATTGTTTAAAAGTGGCAGTAGTAGTTATATAATTCTGCAGTTACCTTCTACTTGTAAAATATCAAAGCATGAATCTGTAGAGAATTTTGATTTCCAGATCCTGAAGAGACATGAGGGAGAGATAGTGAGAGGTAAAGCTGTGAATTGCTATGACTGTTTTTAGGAAAGATAGAAGAATTCTGGAATTTTCTTTTGAGCATGGTTTTCAATGATATTGTATACTGTCATGTAAACACACATATACAAGAAATGTGCAGAATAACACAGTGACCACTTCTGTATTCTTCTTTAATCTTGACAGAAAGTTTATACCTGAAAGAGTATTCTATAAAAATGGTTTATCTTGATGTCAACATACCTTAACAAATTACACTAGCCATCTTACAAGCAAATGTATGTATACTTATTTGTAAATGTTATGCTATGTTATGTTTTATATATATATATATATATAGTAGTACACAATAAAATCTAAAATTACCTCATATGGGGAATAAATCTATTTCAACTTACAAAAACTTTGTCAGTCTTATTTAACCCTGGAATGTAGACTGAGTTCATGTTAGAATTAGAAATTTAACTAGCTAGTTAAATTTCTAATTCCAACATGAACTCAGTCTATATACTGAGGTTGAATAAGGCTGATAAAGACACATGCTAGACACATGTATTGATACCTCTGTCAGCAGCAAAACTTTGTAGTTTCTATAAAGAAATATAGGAATAAAAAATTAATTATACTGTCATTGTATTGTGTTTATAAAAATAAACAAATAAAAATTATTTATAGCATCAAAAATAATTATAATAAAATAATTATAACAATAAAATTTATTATTAATTCAGTCTTTCCAAACCAATGAGAATTGACCCCAACTGTTACATGCTTTAGACACACAACATTCTCACTCTTGGACGGGCCATCAACACGTTCATCAACAAAAATTTAGGCTCCTTTTCATTTTCAAGCCATAATTGTAACATTTATCTCTTATCAACAAAAATTTGAGATAAGAAAACCCCAGACACTTTTTGTATTTTCCAACTAAATTATCTGGACACTCATTTCACACATCTATAAAAAACAAGAAAGACTGTATACACTTTATTTATTTTTTATCTAATCATTCTGTTGGATTCTAATCCATATTTGATTTACATTTGATCCCAAACTAGCAATTTTACTTGGTATTATTGTTGCTCATGTCTCCAACATCATTTAACAACCAGATTAATAAATAATGCTCGTTTTGTTCTTTCCACATTTTGCTATTTCTCATTTTTATGAATATTTTTGTATATATAAAATGTTGGAGTGTTTATAATGATTTACTCAGTTATAATTCCCTGTATTTATTTTCAGCTTTTGTGAAGATGTAGAAAAATATGTGTGGTGTGAATCCAAAAAGAGGCTATCTCTCTTTTACTTTGGGTCAAGATTGAGATAGGAAGCTAAAATTAGCACTCCATGCAATTGATGCATATGCCATAGAGAATACATCTCACTCTTTTCAACTTTATCTTCGTCCTTTTTACAAAGAAGAGTCTTATGAACATTCCCACAATTTGCCATTTCTTTCAGGAACATAGAAAGGGACCTCAGTATTTACCAGCCTGAATGTCCGAGAAAACAGTAAAATCGACCTTGCTAAATGAACAATTCTCCATGGCTTGATCGGTTAAGGCATGTCAGGCTAAATGACGGTTCCATATAAGATACATGTTCGATTCCTGTTGGAGAACGAATATTTTCAATGAAGATTTCTCAGACATTCAGGCCAGTAAATGTTATTAATAGTGTTTATTATAAAACAGAGCATTTACTTAAATATTTGTCCATTTCATAATGTGTGATGTCATTTCTTTACATTTGGATACACTTTGAGCAGATATGAATGTACAGGAGAGATTCATGTAAGATTGAAGTTTAAAAACAGTAAAATTGACCTTGCTAATCGAACGATTCTCTGTAGCTCGATCGGTTAAGGTACGTCAGGCTAAATGATGGTTCCGTATAGGATACAGGTTTGATTCCTGTCAAAGAACGAATATTTTCTATGAAGATTTCTTGGACATTCAGGCCGGTAAATGTTATTAATACTGTTTATTATAAAACAGCATTTACTTGAATATTTATATCTATAAAAAGAATGTATAAACATAAAAATTTCTTAAAATAATTGTTGCACTTTGTTTTCCATTTATATATATATATATATATATATATATATATATACCCAAGTATATAATTGGTGTATACAGAATGAATTCCAATAACCAACAATTACTATTCTTAAAAGAGTGATCAATACAAAGTAGAGCAGATATAATAAATTATTTTAAAAAAAATTTATAACATAAATATGTTATAAAATCCCTACAAAAATAGCCATTTTGTTTCAACACCCCCAGTGGACTTGATAAGACACTGATGGTGTTGAAACAAAATGGCTATTTTTGTAGTGATTTTATAACATATTTATATTATAATTTTTTTAAATAAAATATATATATATATATATATATATATATATATATATATATATATATTAAGACACGTTTTGTTGAATAGTTTAGACATGTTCTGTCTGCTTATTTTTAATAAGATCCTTTTCACAAAAAGAATAGACATA